>ONZH01029573.1:0-16999 GCA_900303285.1 Rhinella marina | reverse complement strand
TAATTGCGGTGCCCCTGCAAGTGGCAAGGGGGGCCCTCGGGGGCCCCCCTGGCTTAGGGGCCCGGTCGCAACTGCGACCGCTGCGACCCCTATAGCTACGCCACTGGCTAATGGTCACTACATGACATCAGAAGGAGTAGGAGATGGCTACCTCCACTGCCCAGTCTCCTCAGCACAAAGCAGAAAGCATCATAGTAAAGGATGTGCTCTATGTTCCCAAGCTAGAAAGCAATCTTCTGTCAGTAAAGAAGCTCACACAACAGGGGAATGTAGTTACTTTTAAAGATGACAGCTGCATCATTTCAAAGAAGGGTCACATGCTTGCAGAAGGAAAAATCAAAGATGAACTTTATCAGCTAAAATGCAAAGAAGTTGTGTACAGTGCTAGACAAGATCTGCATAAAAACTGTATCCATGTATGGCACAGACATCTTAGACATAGAGATCCAGAAGCAGTAAGGAAGCTAGCTCAACATGCAAATGGTATTGCAATTGACCAGTGTAGTCAAATAATGAAGTACACTAGCTGCCTTAAAGGGAAAATGTCTAGAAAATCCTTTCCTAAAGTAAGCACCACTAGATCTGCACAGCCACTGGATTTGATACATACAGATGTATGTGGTCCAATGAGTGTTCATACTCCAAGCAAGAAGAGATATTTTCTCACATTCATTGATGATTATTCCAGATACACAATTGCCTACCTGCTTCACAGTAAGGATGAAGTTCCACAGAAACTTGAAGAATACCTTGCTGCAGTGCTTAACAAATTTGGAAGAATGCCAAAGGCCCTGCGTGCAGATAATGGAACTGAATATACAAGTGGTAAAGTACAAACCATTTTGAAAAAGAATGGAATAGTGTTCCAGACTACCATTCCATACAACCCAGAACAAAATGGTACAGCAGAGAGAAAGAACCGCACTCTCTGTGAAAGTGGAAGAAGTATGTTGTTTGATGCAAATCTACCTACATCGTATTGGGGAGAAGCCATCATGATAGCTTGCTATCTTCAAAACAGACTGCCAGGTAAAGCCACAAATAAAACTCCATATGAGCTATGGAACTGCGAGAAGCCTAACCTGAAGCACCTCAGGATATTTGGAAGCAAAGCGTTTATGTATGTTCCTAAAGAAAAACGTTCCAAGTGGGAATCTCATGCAAAGGAAGGGGTCCTGGTGGGTTATAGCGAAACTCAAAAAGGATACAGAATCTTGCACCCACAGACCAACACAGTGACAATCAGCAGAGATGTAGTGATTGATGAGAACCCGGTATCGCTCAAATTCCATGAGGTTACACCAGTAATTCAACTTAAGCAACAAGAAAAAGAATCTCAATCACTAACAGAAGACACCAAAAGTGAAAACACTGAAGTTTGGATAAGCTCTATAACCACCGAAGAAGACACAGAAGACCCAAGTCAACCTCCAGTCAGGAGATCAGAAAGGCCAAACAAAGGTATTCCAGCTAAACGCCTTTCTTATATGGTCAGAACACTTCCCGAGCCAGAGCCACAGTCATGGCAAGAGATGCAAAAACTGCCTGTCCACGAGAAACAAAAGTGGATTAATGCCGCCAATGAAGAGATGGAATCCCTTCACCAACTCCAGACATGGGAGCTCACTGAACTACCACAAGGCAAGAAAGCAATCGGATGTAAGTGGGTCTTTAAAACCAAATATGACTCTGAAGGTAAAATTAACCAGTTTAAGGCGAGATTGGTCGCAAAAGGGTACTCGCAAAAATATGGTGAGGACTATGATGCTACATTTTCTCCAGTTGCCAAGCAAACCACATTCAGAACTTTAATGTCCATAGCTGCTGTTCAACAGATGAAAGTGAGACATTTTGATATCAAAACAGCCTTTCTACATGGTGACATTGAAGAAGAGTTGTACATGACTCAACCTGAAGGTTATGTTAAAAAGGGTGAAGAGCACCTTGTTTATAAAATGCAAAAATCTCTCTATGGCCTTAAGCAATCGGCAAGAGCATGGAACTCCAAAATGAACACAGTTTTGATCAATGAAGGATTTAAAAGATCTCAAGCTGATCCATGTTTATACACAAAAAGTGTAGCACAGGAGAGGATGTACATTCTTCTATATGTAGATGATATAATAATAGCGCATCAAGAAGAAAAAGAAATTTCACAAATAGGCAAAATTCTCAACCAGCACTTCGAGACTAAGGACCTTGGAAATGTGACATAGAGAGAGAGGAAGATGGGAGTTTTCTTCTCAACCAAAGTTCTAAGATCTCCACACTCATGAACCAGTTTGGAATGTCAGAAGCCAAAGGTGCGTCAACTCCAATGGATCCATCCTACTTAAAGTTGGAAGGAGAAGATCTGCTACCCAGCAATGAAAGTTACAGACAAGCAGTGGGGGCACTTCTGTACATAGCAACCACAACTTGCCCAGATATCACAGCCACAGTCGGAATTCTCTGCCGACATGTAAGTAAGCCATGCCAAAGAGACTGGAATGCAATTAAGAGACTTCTTCAATATCTTAAGGAAAGTCAAGGGATAAAGCTTAAGTTATCTGCTTCAGGAGATCTGACTCTCAGAGGTTATGTGGATGCAGATTGGGCCAGAGATTCAAATGATCGGAAATCAACAAGTGGTTACTTGTTCAAGTTGGGAGAATCTTCAATTTCTTGGTCCAGCAGAAAACAAGTGTCAGTTGCATTATCTTCTACAGAAGCGGAATATGTGTCTGCCGCTCATGCCAGTCAAGAATTAATTTGGTTGAAACAACTTTTGGAAGAGTTTGGCATACCACTGACTCAGCCAACTGTTATCTACGAGGACAACCAAGGATGTATCAAACTTGGCAGCAATGAGAAGATCAGTGCAAGAACGAAGCACATTGATGTAAAACATCACCACTTGCGTGACTTAGTGGAACGTGGAATACTTGAGTTTGTTTATTGTGACTCTGACAAGATGATAGCTGATGAGATGACAAAGCCACTATCAAGAGCCAAGTTTGAGAAATTCAGAACTGCAATGGGACTAACAGGATAAGCAGTTGTTGAGTGGGGGTGTTGGAATATGTTTGGTGCAACAACTCCATACCTGTATATGAGTGTTTATTTGTAAACTGTGTTATGCTGTTAATAAAGTTAGCAAAAAGGGGAGGGGCTACATTAGAACAGAGAGGACTTCTGGGAGAGATTGCATCTTTCTAATGTAGTGTGTGAGATAGCCATGAGATGAGAGGAGCTGCTGTATACAGAGAGACATTAAGAATGATTTAAAGTTGATTTACTAAGCTTTATATTTGTTCCTGATTGTTCCTGAATAAACAACCATTACTGTTGCACTACTGGAGAGTGTCCTGCATAATCCGCTGCCAACACATTGTTTTCCACAATTTCAGCACAAAATTTTGTAACAGAATAAGCAAACTAACATTTGGAATAAAGTTAGACACACTTGTCTACCTATCTACCAAATTTATCATCCAGCCTAAGCCACTGTGATAAATTTGCTAGCTCTTTAGACTGCCTGTCTAAAGGTAGCCATACACACTAATTAGCTGATCATTTGGTTGAATATATACAGTACAGACCAAAAGTTTGGACACACCTTCTCATTCAAAGAGTTTTCTGTATTTTCATGACTATGAAAATTGTAGATTCACACTGAAGGCATCAAAACTATGAATTAACATATGTGGAATTATATACTTAACAAAAAAGTGTGAAACAACTGAAAATATGTCTTATATTCTAGGTTCTTCAAAGTAGCCACCTTTTGCTTTGATTATTGCTTTGCACACTCTTGACATTCTCTTGATGAGCTTCAAGAGGTAGTCACCTAAAATGGTATTCCAACAGTCTTGAAGGAGTTCCCAGAGATGCTTAGCACTTGTTGGCCCTTTTGCCTTCACTCTGCGGTCCAGCTCACCCCAAACCATCTCGATTGGGTTCAGGTCTGGTGACTGTGGAGGCCAGGTCATCTGGCATAGCACCCCATCACTCTCCTTCTTGGTCAAATAGCCCTTACACAGCCTGGAGGTGTGTTTGGGGTCACTGACCTGTTGATAAATAAATGATGGTCCAACTAAATGCAAACCGGATGGAATAGCATGCCGCTGCAAGATGCTGTGGTAGCCATGCTGGTTCAGTATTCCTTCAATTTTGAATAAATCCCCAACAGTGTCACCAGCAGAGCACCCCCACACCATCACACCTCCTCCTCCATGCTTCACGGTGGGAATCAGGCATGTAGAGTCAATCCGTTCACCTTTTCTGCGTCGCACAAAGACACGGTGGTTGGAACCAAAGATCTCAAATTTGGACTCATCAGACCAAAGCACAGATTTCCACTGGTCTAATGTCCATTCCTTGTGTTCTTTAGCCCAAACAAGTCTCTTCTGCTTGTTGCCTGTCCTTAGCAGTGGTTTCCTAGCAGCTATTTTACCATGAAGGGCTGCTGCACACAGTCTCCTCTTAACAGTTGTTCTAGAGATGTGTCTGCTGCTAGAACTCTGTGTGGCATTGAGCTGGTCTCTAATCTGAGCTGCTGTTAACCTGCAATTTCTGAGGCTGGTGACTCGGATGAACTTATTCTCCGCAGCAGAGGTGACTCTTGGTCTTCCTTTCCTGGGGCGGTCCTCATGTGAGCCAGTTTCTTTGTAGCACTTGATGGTTTTTGCGACTGCACTTGGGGACACTTTCAAAGTTTTCCCAATTTTTCGGACTGACTGACCTTCATTTCTTAAAGTAATGATGGCCACTCCTTTTTCTTTACTTAGCTGCTTTTTTCTTGCCATAATACAAATTCTAACAGTCTATTCAGTAGGACTATCAGCTGTGTATCCACCTGACTTCTGCCCAACACAACTCATGGTCCCAACCCCATTTATAAGGTAAGAAATCCCACTTATACAACCTGACAGGGCACACCTATGAAGTGAAAACCATTTCAGGTGACTACCTCTTGAAGCTCCTTTGGAAAATGAGGTGGAATATGATTGGTTGCTATGGGCAACTAATCCAGTTTTCCTTTACAGCAGTTTTAATAAATCTCCCTCTATGTGTTTGCAAATTTTTAACTGCACTTTTTTTTTTTTTTAAGGGCGTGACAATGGCAGAGACAGGGCGTGACCAGTCACCCCAACAAATTTATGTTCATTTTCACCAGTTTTCTGACTCAAATGAAGCCAGAAATCTATGGCAGCTCTGAGCTGTCATAGATTTCTGTTTAGGTGCATGGACTGCACAAATCGATCTGCTGACATACAGAGGAGCCTCTGTATGTCAGGATCAGTCTTACTGACCCAGGTCTGCTCTGTCTCCGCTGGTGGCTGTGAACCGGGTTTCTCAAACAAGCATGCAGTGACGCAGTGTATGTTGCTTTGCTCCTCAGCTCTCCTGGAATCAATCCTCATTCCCCTGGATCAAGGCCTTGGACACACTTAGCTTCAAAGGGCTGTAGTTCTGGTCACCGAAGGGTGCTCCCACACCTGGATGTCGATGGATTCTCCTAACGCATAGCTCCTGAATCCTCTTCCAAGCTCTCCCCAAGATGGCTGCTCTATTTCTTCCTTTCCAGACTCTTGTAACTCCACCTCTCATGAATATGGAACAATATGCAGTCTGTAGCTGTGTTTAGGGAACAGCGGCATCTTGTGGCCAAACAGCAAAATGTCAGTCTAGATATTTAACTTAATTTACACAGTGTTCAGACAATGAGAGCTGTTTTCCCATCTCACAAGTGCATATCCATAAAGCTAACATTACAAACAGCAAA
This sequence comes from Rhinella marina, assembly GCA_900303285.1. NCBI lineage: Eukaryota > Metazoa > Chordata > Amphibia > Anura > Bufonidae > Rhinella > Rhinella marina. The sequence continues at coordinate 11,232 of ONZH01029573.1, read as the reverse complement.
CAAAATATGGCAGCACACTGTTAAACATGAAAACAATAGAACTAGGTATTATGGATTATTCTGGGTTAAAGTGATACTATACCTACTATTTATGAAAAATGAAAGCTGTTTGCGCAAACAGTGTTCAGACAATGAGAGCTGTTTTCCCATCTAACAAGTGCATATCTATAAAGCTAACATTACAAACAGCAAACAAATACCTACTATTTATGAAAAATGAAAGCTGTTTGCGCAAATGTTTCATCAAACGTGTGTCGGGCCCATCTATCAACATCAAAGTGGCTTCTGCAGGGTATTTTTTTAATATCACCTTAGAGCCTCTGCAGTTGATGGCCAGTGCTAAACTAGGCCTCAAATACATTTGGTGTACAGTCATGGCCAAAAGTTTTGAGAATGACACAAATATTATATTTTCACATGATCTGCTGCCCTCTGGTTTTTATGTGTGTTTGTCAGATGTTTTTATCACATACAGAAATATAATTGCAATCATATTATGAGTAACAAAAGCTTATATTGACAGTTAGAATGAGTTAATGCAGCAAGTCAATATTTGCAGTGTTGACCCTTCTTCTTCAGGACCTCTGCAATTCTCCCTGGCATGCTCTCAATCAACTTCTGGACCAAATCCTGACTGATAGCAGTCCATTCTTGCACAATAAATGCTTGCATTTTGTCAGAATTTGTAGGTTTTTGTTTGTCCACCCGTCTCTTGATGATTGACCACAAGTTCTCAATGGGATTAAGATCTGGGGAGTTTCCAGGCCATGGACCCAAAATCTCTATGTTTTGTTCCCTGAGCCATTTAGTTATCACCTTTGCTTTATGGCAAGGTGCTCCATCATGCTGGAAAAGGCATTGTTGATCGCCAAACTGCTCTTGGACGGTTGGGAGAAGTTGCTCTTGGAGGACATTCTGGTACCATTCTTTATTCATGGCTGTGTTTTTAGGCAAGACTGTGAGAGAGCCGATTCCCTTGGCTGAGAAGCAACCCCACACATGAATGGTTTCAGGATGCTTTACAGTTGGCATGAGACAAGACTGGTGGTAGCGCTCACCTCGTCTTCTCCGAATAAGCTGTTTTCCAGATGTCCCAAACAATCGAAAAGGGGATTCATCAGAGAAAATGACTTTACCCCAGTCCTCAGCAGTCCACTCCTTGTACCTTTTGCAGAATATCAGTCAGTCCCTGATGTTTTTTTTGGAGAGAAGTGGCTTCTTTGCTGCCCTCCTTGAGACCAGGCCTTGCTCCAAGAGTCTCCGCCTCACAGTGCGTGCAGATGCACTCACACCTGCCTGCTGCCATTCCTGAGCAAGCTCTGCAGTGCTGGTAGCCCGATCCCGCAGCTGAAACACTTAAGAGACGGTCCTGGCGCTTTCTGGTCTTTCTTGGGCGCCCTGGAGCCTTTTTGGCAACAATGGAACCTCTCTCCTTGAAGTTCTTGATGATGCGATAGATTGTTGACTGAGGTGCAATCTTTCTAGCTGCGATAGTCTTCCCTGTTAGGCCATTTTTGTGCAGTGCAATGATGACTGCACGTGTTTCTTTAGAGATAACCATGGTTAACAGAAGAGAAACAATGATGCCAAGCACCAGCCTCCTTTTAAAGTGGCCAGTGGTGTCATTCTTACTTAATCATGACAGATTGATCTCCAGCCCTGTCCTCATCAACACCCACACCTGTGTTAATGGAGCAATCACTGAAACGATGTTAGCTGGTCCTTTTAAGGCACGGCTACAATGATGTTGAAATGTGTTTTGGGGGATAAAGTTCATTTTCTAGGCAAATATTGACTTTGCAAGTAATTGCTGTTAAGCTGATCACTCTTTATAACATTCTGGAGTATATGCAAATTGCCATTATAAAAACTGAAGCAGTAGACTTTGTAAAAATTAATATTTGTATCATTCTCAAAACTTTTGGCTATGACTGTAGAGATGAGAAAAAACTTTTGAAATTCTGTTCATTTTAGATTCACCTAATTTTTCAAAAAGTTTGGTTTGGACCCAAATCAATTCTACCTGAACCAAGGTGACTTTGGGGGAAGACAGTATTTGAACAAACAGTGTTATGGAAAAAAACACTTCTTAAGCATCCAAAAATGATGCCTTCACTGGGGCAGAATTCCTACCCATATGACATGCTCAAGTGTTACTTGTCAGAAAAAAAAAGGCTCAGTGGGACCAAGCCTCCAAAAATTATGCCTTAAAGGGTTTGTCCCACAAAAAATATTCCACAGTTTTCAAACCAGCACCTGGATCTGAATAGTTTTGTAATTGCATGTACTTAAAAATTTAGCATAGCCACTGAGTTATTCAATAAAATCATCCTCCACCTCTGACTCCTCCTCCAGTGGCAAAATGCCAGCCTGGCTTGAGTTTGTGGGGAAGTTGATCAGGTCTCCAGTAGAGATGAGCGAATCATTCAAAAAATTATTCGCCGAACATTCGCCGAATTTTTCCTAAGATTCGTATATTTGACGAATAGATTCGTTGTATTTGCGTACAAAATATACGTTATTATGTGCTATTAGTGAACATTCGCGCACTAATAACGAACGTACATTTAAGAAATGTACGCAACTTCTTAGAAGACGTACACATTAGCGTACAAATAGCTTACAAATCCTCAGTGTACTATTGTCTACACGATTACGTAATACGCAGGCACGTACAACGAGAGGCCGCGGCGTGCACTCCTCAGAGGCAGAGCGAAAATTCGAAAATGGCATCCAGACGATCCTCATCATTTAGCTCTGCTGCACAGCTGAAATACATAGTCCGGCTGATGGACCGCCAGGATTAAAATTTACAATGGCACACACCACCACCCAAACCAGCATATAAAGGAGGTGATCCAGAAGGTGATCCGAGGCTTGCGCCATCGTTTCGACACCTTGCGGACCCCGGGCCAGATCCAGCGTAAATGGTCAGATCTGAAATCGCCCTCAGAGGCAGTATGTATATTTGAGGTAGAACAAGTAAGGTCAGGGCTGGATTAAGGTTGGTGGAGGCCCCAGGCGACAAGACGTTTTGGGCCCAAATCCCCGCCCACCACTCAAATCCCCGCCCACCACCATATTTATTCCCCTTTTAAATCTCCCTTTGATCACAAACCTTAGCACAAGGAGATGTTATACTGTATAGTGCGGCCACAAGGAGATGTTATACTGTATGGGGGCAGCCACAAGGAGATGTTAGACTGTATGGGGGCAGCCACAAGGAGATGTTAGACTGTATGGGGGCAGCCACAAGGAGATGTCATATACTGTATGGTGCAAGTTCTCTACATAAATACAGCACCAGAACCATGTTCTCTACATAAATACAGCACCAGAACAACATTCTCTACATAAATACATCACCAGAACCAAGTTCTCTACATAAATACAGCACCAGAACCAAGTTCTCTACATAAATACAGCACCAGAATCAAGTTCTCTACATAAATACATCACCAGAACCAAGTTCTCTACATAAATACAGCACCAGAACCACGTTCTCTACATAAATACAGCACCAGAACCACGTTCTCCACATAAATACAGCACCAGAACCAAGTTCTCTACATAAATACATCACCAGTAGAGATGAGCGAACATGCTCGTCCAAGTTTGATGCTCGTTCGAGCATTAGGGTATTCGCATATGCAGCATATCGCGATCCTCAAGGAAATGGCAACTTCCTCTTCCTGCATGTTAGGCGCCTTTTTTCAGCCAATCAACATGCAGGAGAGTCTTTGGTACCTCCTAGCATCACGTGGGGCCCCTACAAGTCGATAGCAGGGATTGGCTGGCCAGATCAGATGACCTCGGAATATAAGAATCTGGTCCCGCGCTGCTTGCGTCATACGCCGTCTGCATGAGATTAGGGATAGAGCTGCTGTCTGTCAGGGAGAGTGTTAGGGCCTGAATTTAGATGTTGGTTAGGCAGGAATCACCCACCATGAACCCAACAGCCCTTCTAAGGGCTACAAGCACCTTTTTTTTGGTCTCCTCCAGGCTGCTGGCTGGGACTTGTAGTGCAGCTACCGCCATCTTGGCTGCACACTGTACACAGTGACTGGTGGCAGAAGGGACAGCACGTGGTCCACACAGACCCAAAATAAATTGCCCAAAGTACTCATTTTTGCTGCTGCTGTACCTTGGCTTGCTGAGATCTGTAGTGCAGTCTAGGGAATACGTTTTTCTGTCATTTCTATACACTACAGTCCAGTGAACAATTATGTAGTGTACTGTACAGTAGCGTCAGTCTAGGGAATACATTTTTCTCATATTTCTATACACTACAGTCCAGTGAGCAATTATGTAGTGTACTGTAGAGTAGCGTCAGTCTAGGGAATACGTTTTTCTGTCATTTCTATACACTACAGTCCAGTGAACAATTATGTAGTGTACTGTAGTGTAGCGTCAGTCTAGGGAATATGTTTTTCTCTCATTTCTATACACTACAGTCCAGTGAACAATTATGTAGTGTACTGTACAGTAGAGTCAGTCTAGGGAATACGTTTTTCTCTCATTTCTATACACTACAGTCCAGTGAAAAATTATGTAGTGTACTGTACAGTAGCGTCAGTCTAGGGCAGGGGTGCACAACCTGTGGCCCGGGGGCCACATTGTGGCCCTTGATACCATTCTGTGCGGCCCCCAACCATCTGGTAACAGACATGTATGTCTGTGTCTTGATGCTGCTCACATGTATTTTTCATGTATTTCTCCCATTAGATGGGAGCCCTGGGACTTTAACTAGACATTAATAGTATACACTGTGTGTTCAATATGCCATAAATACAGTATTTCAGTTGTTAATACCCCTTTAAATGTTATTTTCGGCCCCCGTCATTGGTTCAGTATGGCTATGTGGCCCCCAACGAGAAATCGATGTGCACCCCTGGTCTAGGGAATACGTTTTTTCTGTCATTTCTATACACTACAGTCCAGTGAACAATTATGTAGTGTACTGTACAGTAGCGTCAGTCTAGGGAATATGTTTTTCTGTCATTTCTATACACTACAGTCCAGTGAACAATTATGTAGTGTACTGTACAGTAGCTTTAGTCTAGAAAATACGTTTTTCTGTCATTTCTATACACTACAGTCCAGTGAACAATTATGTAGTGTACTGTACAGTAGCGTCAGTCTAGGGAATACGTTTTTCTCTCATTTCTATACACTACAGTCCAGTGAACAATTATGTAGTGTACTGTACAGTAGCGTCAGTCTAGGGAATATGTTTTTCTGTCATTTCTATACACTACAGTCCAGTGAACAATTATGTAGTGTGCTGTACAGTAGCGTCAGTCTATAAAATACGTATTTTCTTTCAGTTTTTATGTACTACAGTCCAGTGAAAAATGTAGTGGTTTGCGGTAAAATAGCCGCCATTTAAAGACTACGTTTTTTTCTCATTTATATATACTACAGTCCAGTGAACAATTCTGTAGTGTGCTGTACAGCAGCGTCAGTCCATAAAATACGTATTTTCTCAGTTATATGTACTACAGTCCAGTGAAAAATGGAGTGGTTTGCGGTAAATTAGCCGCAGTCTAAAAAATCCTTTTTTTCTCTCAGTTATATATACTACAGCGCAGTGAACAATTCTGTCGTGTGCGGTATAGTAGCCGCAATCTAGTGTTGACACCAACAAGTGACCAAGTTAGTTGAGGTAGCAGGTGCAAGCACATAAAATTTTACACTGATACAGCATGGCGGTGAACCCAGAGTGACCAAGTTACACTCAGGTAGCAGGTGAAGCACATAAAATTTTACACTGACACAGCATGGCGGTGAACCCAGAGTGACCAAGTTACACACAGGTAGCAGGTGAAGCACATAAAATTTTACACTGATACAGCATGGCGGTGACACCACCAATGCCTTGGTCAGACTGAGATCGCAGTCAAATGGCTGTAGGTGAGCCTCCCAAAAATTTGTTTTGGAGTGTCTGAAGTTGACCCTCCTAAAAATTGTTTTGGAGTGTCTGTAGTTGACCCTCCTGTAAAATTGTTTTGGAGTGTCTGTAGTTGACCCTCCTATAAAATTATTTTTAAGTGTCTGTAGTTGATGCTCCTAAAAAATTTATTGGAGAGAGGGCCTGTAGGTGGCCCTCCATAAACATTGTAAAGAGCGCCAGTTGGCCCTCAGAAACATTGCCTGTTGGCTCAGCGTTTGTGTGCGAAGAGGAGGAGGAGAAGGAGAGGAGAGGATACATAATGAATCTTCATGTTGAGCTGCTTTACCCCGGTGGAGATTTGCATTCCGGTGAAATCCAGGCTCTATTCATTTCAATAATCGTCAGCCTGTCAGCGCTGTCAGTTGACAGGCGTGTACGCTTATCAGTGATGATGCCACCAGCTGCACTGAAGACCCGCTCTGACAACACGCTAGTGGCAGGGCAGGCCAGCACCTCCAAGGCATACAGCGTCAGTTGTCGTGTCCAGCTTTGCAACCCAGTAGTTGTATGGAGCAGAGTGATCACGCAGGACGTTGGTATGGTCAGCTAGGTACTCCCTCACCATCTTTCTGAACAGCTCCCCCCCTACTGGGGGACGGGTGACATAGTCTTGCTGGGGTGCTATAAAGGCCTTGGAGAGTGTTCCCCTGCCAGTGCTTGACAAGCTGCCTGCTCCCCTCCTCTCCCCCGCTAGTTGGCCCACAGAACTACGTCCTCTGCCGCTAGCGGTGTCAGATGGGAAGGATAGTTTCAGCTTGTGCACCAGGGCCTGTTGATATTGATTCACTCTCATACTCCTCTCCCCTACAGGAATGAGAGTGGAAAAGTTCTGCTTGTACCGGGGGTCCAGGAGGGTGAACACCCAGTAATCGGTGTTGTCAAAAATGCGAGGGTCACGGGAAAGGCAGCCTAACATGAAGTCAGCCATGTGCGCAAGAGTCCCAACACGCAAGAATTCCCTTTCCTCAATAGGCTGACTCTCCATTTCCTCCTCCTCCAACTCCTCCTCTTCAGCCCATACACGCTCAACAGATAAGAAGGAATGAGCATAGGTACCCTCTTCAGTCTCGCCAACAGTCTCCTTCTATTCCTCCTGTTCCTCCTCATCCTCCTCCAATACGCGCTGAGAAACAGACATGAGGGTGGTCTGGCTATCAAGCAACGTATCTTCTTCCCCCATCTCCTGTGACAAGCGCAATGCCTCTGACTTCATGCTGAGCAGTGAGTTTTTCAGCAGACAAAGCAGCGGGATGGTGACGCTGATAATGGCAACATCGCTGCTGACCATCTGTGTTGACTCCTCAAAGTGGCTTAACACCTGACAGATATCAGACATCCACGTCCACCTCTCATTGTAGACTTGAGGAAGCTGACTAACCTGACTACCAGTTCTCGTGGAAGTTGTCATCTGGCAGTCTACAGTCGCTCAGCGCTGCTGGTAAACCCTGGCTAACATGTGTAATGTGGAATTCCATTGTGTGGGCACGTCGCACAACAGTCGGTGAGCTGTCAGTTGTAAGCGCCGTTGCACTGCCCTGAGAGTGGCAGCATCTGTGGTTGACTTGCGGAAATGTGCACAGATGCTTCGCATGTTGGTGAGCAAATCAGACATATTGGGGTAGGTCTTGAGGAACCGCTGAACCACAAGATTGAACACGTGGGCCAGGCAGTTTTTATATGCAGTGTTTATATGGGTTGTTGTTACTTTGGGGAATAGTATTGGTGTATAATGGCACATGTGTGAGTCTGCCGAGTTGCAGAGCCGCCACCAGGTTACGCCCGTTGTCACACACAACCATGCCTGGTTTGAGTTTCAGCGGCGCCAGCCAAAGATCGGTCTGCGCCGTGATGCCCTGTAACAGCTCTTGGGCGGTGTGCCTCTTGTCACCTAAGCTCAGCAGTTTCAGCACCGCCTGTTGGCGCTTATCCACAGCAGTGCTGCTGCGCCTAGAGCTACCGACTGAAGGCACCGTGCTCACAGATTGTATTTGAGAGTAGGAGGAGGAGGAGGAGGGGTTGGAGGAAGAGGCATAATAAGTCTGAGAAACCGTGACCGAGGTAGGCCCCGCAATCCTCGATGTGGGCATTACATGAGCGGCCCCAGGGTCAGACTCGGTCCCAGCCTCCACCAAGTTAACCCAATGTGCCGTCAGGGAGATATAGTGTCCCTGCCCAACAGCACTTGTCCACGTGTTCGTGGTTAGGTGGACCTTCTCAGTAACCGCGTTGGTCAGGGCACGGATGATGTTCTCTGACACGTGCTGGTGTAGGGCTGGGACGGCACATCGTGAAAAATAGTGGCGGCTGGGGACCAAGTACCAAGGGACAGCCACCACCATCAGGTTGCGGAAAGCCTCAACCTATACCAGTCTATAGCGCAGCATCTCCAGGCTCAGCAGTTTGAAAATGTGGACGTTTAGGGCTTGTGCATGTGGGTGGGTGGAATTGTATTCGCATTTGCGCTTGCGCTCCAATGTCTGATGCAAAGACAGCTGAACGCTGCGCTGGGACACATTGGTGTAGGGTGTGGAGGATTGTGGAGGTGAAGGGGTGGTTGTAGGGCGGGAGGCGCTCGTGCCGGGGTCCTGGGCAGGGTGGTTGACTCGCAAAGCCAGCATGTGACACAGGGGAAGGAGCAGTGGTGTGATCCGCAGGAGGTGAACGGCCTTGGTTCCATTGAGTCGTGTGCCTGCGCATGCTGGTAGTGGTTAGGCTGGTAGTGGTGCCTCCCCTGCTGATCCTGGTGTGGCACAAGTTGCACACCACGGTCCGTCGGTCATCCTCACTTTCTTTAAAGAACCTCCAGACTTGCGAACATCTAGGCCTCGGCACGGGAGCTTCACTCCGTGAAACAGTTGCTGATCTACTTGCTCTGGCCCTGCTTCTCCCTCTGGCCACCCCACTGCCTCTTCCAACCTGTTCTGGTGCTGCACTTGCCCCCCCCCCCCCCCCTCAGAAGCACTGTCTTGACTAGGCTTACCAACCCAGCTTGGGTCAGTCACCTCATCATCCACCTGCTCTTCCTCCGATTCCTCACTCTGCTCCCTCCTGGGACTTACTGCCCTGACGACAACGTCAATGTCTGACAACCGTGTCTCATCATCATCCGACACCTCTTGACGCACTACTTGCACTCTCATCACCCACAGACTGCGAAAGCTCTAAATTTTGGGAATCGCGACAGAGCAACTGCTCAGGTTGCTGTTGAGCAGTGGTTTGTGTCTCTGGGTAGGGTCCTGAAAAGACTTCCTGTGAGTATGCCGGATCTGAATCCATATTTTCCATGGGGGAGGGGGGGCAGGCTGGGGGGAAGGAGGTTGAGCTGGAGGAGCCAGAGGTCTACTCCCTTGGCTAAAGTGGGTGGACTGTGTGGAAGACTGGGTGGTGGATAAATAACTGGACACATTATCCGCTATCCACGTCATCACCTGTTCGCACTGTTGTGGTTTAAATAGTGGTGTACCACGTGACCTTGTAAGTTGCGAGATGAAGCTAGGGAGCGAAACTCTGCGGCGTTCCACTGCTCCCTCATCAGTAGGTACTGTGTTACCCTGCCCAGGACCACGGCCTCTGCCCCCCTACATCACTTGGACGCCCACGTCCTCAACCCTTAGCCCTTGGGTTCAACATTTTGTGTAATAACTAAACTGTCAAATTAATATCTGAGGCCAAAAATGTATTCTCTAGACTGCGGATAGTGTACCACACACCACAGAATTTTTCACTGGACTGTATTAAATGTATCTGAGATAAAAAACGTATTCTCTAGACTGCCGCTAGTGTAACGCACACCACACAATTTTTCACTGCACTGTAGGATATATCAATGAGAGAAAAAAATGTATATTTTCTAGTCTCCGGCTAGTGTGCAGCACATGACAGAATTTGTACTGCACTGTAGGATATATAACTGAGAGAAAAAACGTATACCCTAGACTGACGCTACTGTACAGCACACTACATAATTGTTCACTGGACTGTAGTGTATAGAAATGACAGAAAAACGTATTCCCTAGACTGCACTACAGATCTCAGCAAGCCAAGGTACAGCAGCAGCAAAAATGAGTACTGAGAGGACTTTGGGCAATTTCTTTTGGGTCTGTGTGGACCACGTGCTGTCCCTTCTGCCACCAGTCGCTGTGCACAGCGTGCAGCCAAGATGGCGGTAGCTGAACTACAAGTCCCAGCCAGCAGCCGAGAGGAGGACAAAAAAAAAGGTCGTTGTGGGTTCTTTGTGGATGATTCCTGCCTAACCACATTCTAATTTTATGTCCTAACAGTGTGCAGCCAAGATGGCGGTAGCTGCACTACAAGTCCCAGCCAGCAGCCATGAGGACACCAAAAAAAAAAATGTGCTTGTAGCTCTTAGAAGGGCTGTTGGGTTCTTTGTGGGTGATTCCTGCCTAACCAACATCTAAATTGAGGCCCTAACACTCTCCCTGAAAGACAGCAGCTCTATCCCTAATCTCATGCAGCAGCCTGGAGGAGACCAAAAAAAAAGGTGCTTGTAGCCCTTAGAAGGGCTGTTGGGTTCTTTGTGGGTGATTCCTGCCTAACCAACATCTAAATTAAGGCCCTAACACTCTCCCTGACAGACAGCAGCTCTATCCCTAATCTCATGCAGCAGCCAGGAGGAGCCAAAAAAAAAGGTGCTTGTAGCCCTGTTTTACCGTGAATTCTATGATGCGAGAATAAATAGGTTCACACACAATAACTAAGTGAAAATAGATATAGTTTACTTAAATGATAAACAAAAATACAGAAGAAACAAGTAAAGTAAACAAGAATCATAAACAAGTACAATAAAAACTAAAGATACTTAGCTATGAGTTAAAAATACATCTGTCCGGTGGAAGGCCCTCCACTGGATCACCAGGGATACCTGGTTGCGAAAGCAGTTGACTTCTTGACATGGCTGCACCTGAGCAGTCATGTCACTCCTGAACATCTGCATGTTCCATGGACCCCCCTTTGGGCTCACAGTCACTCACTTTAACCTCTTCGCGCCCAGCGCCGTACATGTATGGCGCTGGGGAGATGCGGGCACATGGCGCCCGCTCGCAAGTGCGGCGGGCGTCATGGCCGGCAAGTCTCTGCTGTTTCTAACAGCAGAGACTTGCCGCTACTTACCGTCATCGGCGGCGTCTTCCTGGGAGTTTAGATGCCATGATCACACGTGATCACGGCATCTAGTTGCGTCTCAACCCAGAAGCATTCGCTTCCGGGTGGTGTACAGACACCCTGTGTGGCCAATCGGGGTGTCTGTACACCATATGAAA
>ONZH01029572.1:0-41758 GCA_900303285.1 Rhinella marina | reverse complement strand
TATTACCACATAGAGTGATACATGTCAGATTTTCAAAAATAAGCCTGGTCACGAAGGTGCAAAATGGCCCGGTCATTAAAGGGTTAATCATAAATTGTTTTCAAGTCTGTGGATGTGTAAATTGCCCTTAAAAATGCTACAGCATTGTGCCTAGTTGAGAAGACAATATACCATGTCTTTGGATGTGTAAAAATTGTTGTCTAGGGACTTTGAGCAGACTACCTATATTGGCCCATACTAGTTTATCGCTGATATTAGGTGGTCTTTTGAAGCAGGTTAACTGGGTTTTCTAAACCCAGCAATTGTTGGATAGGCCTGTGAAAGTATGAACAAATGACGTCTGATTATTTGATGTATTTTGGGCATTACGGGATGATAGGTAATGACACACACTAGTCTATCTGAGTTGTCATTGTTCCATATAGAATAGAATTATCAAGCTGTGAAATAGTGTATTTAATAGTAATGATCGAGCACCCCGATGTTCGGGTGCTTAAGTGCTCTGGCCGAACACTAGGTGGTGCTCGAGTGCTCGGCCGAGCACCAGAGTATAATGGAAGTCTATGGGAGAAGACCAGGTACCCCTGCTCGGATGAGGAGAGGGTGTCTGGTCCATAGTGAAACATCAGAAAATGGTGGAAACACCACAGAAATGGTTAGTGAACAGCATGGGGAGGATGTCTGGATGCATCTTGGACATCGAAGTCACTGCTATTAAAGGGGTATTCTCATCTTAGACAATGGGGGCATATCGCTAGGATATGCCCTCATTGTCTTATAGGTGCGGGTCCCACCGCTGGGACCCCCACCTATATCCAGAACGGAGCGGGGAGCGCTGCGCCTGGAGGACCCCGGGTTTCCTCAAGCGCGGCCACCGCTCCCATTCATTTCTATGGAGTCGACGGAAGTAGCCGAGCCAATGCTCGGCTATTTTCGGCGGCCCCATAGAAATGAATGGAGGGGGCTGCGCATGCGCAGTGCGCCCTCATTCAGTTCGGGGGCTCCGTTCTGGATATAGGTGCGGGTCCCAGCGGTGGGACCCGCACCTATAAGACAATGGGGGCATATCCTAGCGATATGCCCCCATTGTCTAAAATGAGAATAACCCTGTAACGATGATGGCCGACTATTACGCCACTTTTACAGAATGACAAAAATACCCACCAAAACCCAAGATAACATCGATTTTACAGGAAATATTGTTAGAAAACATAGATTTACTTGTATGTTAAGCACAAGTGCTGGCAAAAATTACACGGATGAGGCACTCCCATACAACCGGTATATCATATAAAGGAGAGCCTCATTCACATTGTGGTATAATTGTGGGACTCCGACACTCATAAAGCCTATGCACTAAGGGAAAGGGCTGACAAAAATTACAAGGAACGGGCACTTCAATATCACTTTACTACACATAAAGAAGTGCATCAGACACTCCCTTGAAAAATTAAGATTGATGGCCTACTGCTGACACGCAAAAACAATAGTGATGACGTGCCGCTGCTGAGCTGACGTGTTAAAAATTATGGGGGACATGCTGCTACTGAGTTGACCGTCTTAAAAATTAAGGGTGACGCGCTGCTGCTCATCAAACTGTCCCAAATTTAAGGTTGACACGCTGCTGCCCATTAAACTTTCCAAAATTCAAGGTTGACACGCTGCTGCCAATCAAATTGTCCAAAATTTAAAGTTGACACGCTGCTGCCAAGCAGAACGACCAAAACATGTACGGGTGACAAGCTACTGTCCATCAAACTGTACAATATTTAAGGTTGACTCGCTGCTGCCCATCAAACTGTCCAAAATTTAAGGTTGACACGCTGCTGCCAAGCAGAACGACCAAACAATTTACGGGTGACATGCTACTGCCCATCAAACTGTCCTAAATTTAAGGTTGACACGCTGCTGCCCATCAAACTGTCCAAAATTTAACCCCTTCCCGACCAGCGCTGTACATGTACGGCGCTGGTGCGTTGTGGGGACATGACGCTCGCTCGCGGGTGCAGCGGGCGTCATGGCCGGCAAGTCTCTGCTGTTTCTAACAGCAGAGACTTGCCGCTACTTACCTCCATCAGCGGCCTGATGCGTGATCACTGCATCAGGATGCGTCTGAACCCGGAAGCCTATGCTTCCGGGTGGTGTACAGACGCCCCGAGTGGCCAATCGGGGTGTCTGTACACCCTATGAAAACTGTAATCCTCGCTGGTGAGGATTACAGTTTTCAGACTGCAATTCTTATTCTGGCCACTAGATGGCAGGCCAGGATAAGAAATGAGCAATTTTGGGATTTAACTCCATCTAGTAAATCCCTGATTGCTCATAAAGAAAAAAAAACACACAATATATCAGATCGTATTTGAGCTTTAAAATAATCACAAAAAAAGTAAAAAAAAATGTTAAAAAATATATAAAAAATAAAAAATATATAAAAGTTCAAATCACCCCCCTTTCCATATAATGAAAAAAATAAATACCTAAATAACAATAAATATAGACATCATGGGTATCACCGTGACCAAAAACGATTCGCCGTTTTTTGTCACTTTTTTTTCTAAAAAAAATTAAATAAAAAGTGATCAAAAAGTCATACACACCCCAGAATGGTATCAATAAAAACTTCAGATCGCCCCGCAAAAAATTAGCCCCCATAAAGCTCTGTACACATAAATACCAAAAAGTTATAGGGGTCAAGATATGACAAGGAAAAAAAAAAAAAAAAGGCCAACTTTATAATTATTTTATCACCATCTAAACGCAGGAAAAACTATACATATTAGGTATCGACGGATTCGTACTGACCAGTAGAATGAAAGTAACTGGTCAGTTTTAATGAACATCGAACGCTGTAAATAAGAAACCCGTAGAACTGTAGTGGAATAGCTTTTTTTTTGCAATTTCATCTGATTTGGAATTTTTTTCCCGCTTCCCACTACACCATATGCAATATTAAATGGTGGCTTTGGAAAGTACAACTTGTCCCACAAAAAACAAGCCCTCATACAGCTATGTGAACAGAAAAATAAAACAGTTATGGCTGTTTGAAGGCAGGGAGCGCAAAACGAAAATGCATAACCGAAAAAACCTCCGGGGGTGAAAGGGTTAAAGTTGACACGCTGCTGCACATCAAACTGTCCAAAATTTAAGGTTGACACGCTGCTGCCAAGCAGAACATCCAAAAAATTTACGGGTGACACGCTGCTGCTTATCAAACTGTCCCAAATTTAAGGTTGACACGCTGCTGCCCATCAAACTGTCCCAAATTTAAGGTTGACACGCTGCTGCCCATCAAACTGTCCAAAATTTAAGGTTGACACGCTGCTGCCAAGCAGAACGACCAACCAATTTACGGGTGACACGCTACTGCCCATCAAACTGTCCAAAATTTAAGGTTGACACGCTGCTGCCCATCAAACTGTCCAAAATTTAAAGTTGACACGTTGCTGCACATCAAACTGTCCCAAATTTAAGGTTGACACGCTGCTGCCAAGCAGAACGTCCAAAAAATTTACGGGTGATACGCTACTGCTTATCAAACTGTCCCAAATTTAAGGTTGACACGCTGCTGCCCATCAAACTGTCCCAAATTTAACTGCTGCCCATCAAACTGTCCAAATTTAAGGTTGACACGCTGCTGCCCATCAAATTGTCCAAAATTTAAGGTTGACACGCTGCTGCCAAGCAGAACGTCCAAAGAATTTACGGGTGACATGCTGCTGCTCATCAAACTGTCCTAAATTTAAGGTTGACACGCTGCTGCCCATCAAACTGTCCCAAATTTAAGGTTGACACGCTGCTGCCCATCAAACTGTCCCAAATTTAAGGTTGACACGCTGCTGCCCATCACATTGTCCAAAATGTAAGGTTGACACGCTGCTGCCAGTACTGGACCTTGCCAGTAACTGCTTTAGTCAGGGCACGGGTTATGTTTCTGGACACATGCTGGTGTAAGGCAAGGACAGCACAAAATAGTGGCGGCTGGGGACTGCGTAATGAGGGACAGCCGCCGCCATTAGGCTGCAAAAGGCCTCGGTGTCTCTCAGCCTAAAAGGCAATATTTCCAGGGCCAGCAACTTGGAAAGTTGCGCGTTTAGAGCTATGGCCTGTGGGTGGGTGGCAGGGTATTTGCGCTTGCGTTCAAATGACTGGGGTAAGGGCATTTGAATGCTGCGCTGGGACATTGAAGTGGATGTGTTGGCTGATGATTCCTGCGAAGGTCCAGGTGCAGGGCGGGTGGCATCTGGACCTGCATCTTGGACAGCAGGTAACAGAGGGGAAGAGGAGGCAGTGGTGTTACCTGCAGACACAGATCGTGGACCCAGGCATTTGGCCCACCTTTTAGGGTGCTTTGTTGCCATGTGGCGGATCATGCTGGTGGTGGTCAGGTTGCTGGTGTTTACGCCCCTACTCATCTTGGTACGGCACAGGTTACAAATTGCAAACCGTTTATCGTCAGTAGTGTTGAGTGAACACGTTCGGCCGAATACACTATTCGGCCGAACATGGCGGTGCTCGGGACCACGCGGTCTTGCTGTATAACATTTTCACAAGGAGGGATTTGTGTAGGCATAGAATTTCTATAGGCAGGGTTAGTATCATTGTTCCAAAGACACAAAAGTGCACTGTTAAATCCTTCTGCATTTTTTTTTGGTGGCAAAAAGAACCCAAGTGTGCCCTTTCAGTAACACTAGGTGCACAGCATATTAGAACTGTTCAAAAGTCTATGTAGCTGACATCCGTTGTTAAATTTAATACCGTTAATTTAGGCCGCAGTTCCTCATTAGCGTCTGCAGTTTAATTTGCCCAAGGATGGAATTAAACTATAGGGATAGGATTTGGGTAAGTAGAAAGATTGTTTCTGTTCCAAAAAGACCAAAGTCCATTGTGAAATACGTCTGCTTTTTTTTTTGGGGTGACAAAAAAAAACCCAAGTGTGCCCTGTCAGTAACGCTAGGTGCACAGCGTATTACAACCATTCAAAAGTCTATGTAGCTGACATCCGTTGTTACATTTAATACTGTTAATTTAGGCCCCAGTTCCTCATTTGCGTCTGCAGTTTAATTTGCCCAAGGAGGGAATTAAACTTTAGAGATAGGATTTGGATAGGTAGAAAGATTGTTTCTGTTCCAAAAAGAGCAAAGTCCATTGTGAAATATGTCTGCTTTTTTTTTTTGTGGCAAAAAAACCCCAAGTGTGCCCTGTCAGTAATTCTAGGTGCACAGCATATTATAACCGTTTAAAAGTCTATGTAGCTGACATCCGTTGTTACATTTAATACCGATAATTTAGGCCGCAGTTCCTCATTTGCGTTTGCAGTTTAATTTGCCCAAGGAGGGAATTAAACTATAGGGATAGGATTTGGGTAGGTAGAAAGATTGTTTCTGTTCCAAAAAGACCAAAGTCCATTGTAAAATACGTCTGCTTTTTTTTTTTGGGGTGGCAAAAAAAAACCCCAAGTGTGCCCTGTCAGTAACGCTAGATGCACAGCGTATTACAACCGTTCAAAAGTCTATGTAGCTGGAGGCGGAGCCTGACAGCGCTAGATGGTGGCAGCTTGAAAGGAGCTCTCCCACCAGCAAACTCCCTACAGCCTGTTCAACAGCTACTTCCCAGCACTATGGGACGAACTAACAACAAGGAGAAGACAAGGGAAACCTCTGGCACTCCAAAACCTTCCAGGTTGCAACCTGACATGGAGAAATACCTACAGAAACAGACCGCCATGCCGCCGTCCCGATCGTCCAAGATGGCGCCGCAAAGCCCGCGCACTGAGCAGCTCAGTGAGGAGTCGAAAGACGAAAGCGTGGCGGAGTTGCAAGAGATGAGCGACACTCAGGTACTCACCAAACACTGCCTGGAGTGCACCCTACATAAAGCTCTTTTATCTTTCCTCCATTAAGGCCGATTTTCGCCACATTGGGGAGAGGGTGGAAGCCCTGGAAGAAGTTCAAACCGAGCTACTCACTTTTAATGCTGCAATGAGGGACTCCCTCAAACACTACAAGGCCGCTATTACTAATTCACTGTTGCTCCTGGAGGACCAGGAGAACAGGAGTAGAGGAAAAAATATAAGATTAAGAGGTCTACCAGAAGCTGCAGACCATGAAGATCTATTCCTGGTTATGGGCAAGTTGTTTACCTTGTTGTTGGGCCAGAACGGGCCAGCGCCATTATTATAGAAAGCGTCCACAGGGCGCTCCGTCCAAAACCCTCACCCTCTGAAAACCCGAGGGATGTCATCTGTGGACTTCTAAGTTTCAAGGACACTGAGGCTATCCTGCAAAAATCGCGTATGACAAACGAGGTCATCATGGATGAGACAAAGCTGCAGATTTATCAAGACTTGGCACCTACAACGCTGCAAAAGCAGAGGGCCCTGAAGCCCTTAACAGATATGCTGCGTGCCTCAAAAACACCCTATAAGTGGTTATTTCCATTTGGTCTCCTCATAACCTCAGGCAATAGACGCCTGACAATTCGCACCCCAGAGGATTTACAACAAGTATGGGACGTTTTACATCTGACACCTGTGGAAATCCCCAACTGGTTACCATTACCAGAGGATGTGGAAACCCTCCCTGCTCTACCATCGACTTCTCTGTGGTCGACAGTGAAGAAACAGAAGTCAACTAGGATGAGAAAACCACAGGACTCTTCCGCTCCAACTTGAATATGTGGTATTAATATATCTATCTACATTCACTGTAGATTTTCTCTCCACTAGTGTTTTTTCTTGTTATATCAAGGTACAAGGCTGATTCTATCTGGCCTTACCTATCTCTCGTCATTATGTTTCTATTATGAGAGATTACCGGGACACTGTGCATTATACCTGTTAATAATATGTTTGGTCCATATAGGTGTTTGCCTTATGGCATCTCCAATAGGTAGTCATGCACTCAGGCTACAGTTAGGGAGTTTGACCGATCAGGTCACACGTTTATATGTGTTATCTCTCCCCCACTCATGCTCTATGTAGAGCTCACTGTCTTCAGACAGTCTGTTATGTGCTCAATGTTTTAGTTTTTTTGGTTTATTCATCTATGTTCACACAAGGGTCATGTGGTGCAGTATGTCCTATGCAGGTCTAGACACATATGTCGTTATGGTTGCTTATCATATTAAATTAACCTAATTTAATGTATATTCTGTTTACTTAGAAAAGATAAAACTGATGTGATCCTATTACAAGAGACGCATTTTAAGGCTGGGAAAGAACCAGATTTGTCTCGCTCCCCGTTCAAACATTGGTACCATGCGAGTTTCGATAAGAAAACCACTAGAGGTGTTAGTATTGGTATTAAGTGAAATGTTCCTTTTAAGAAAACAGCAGTTCTGGTGGACCCCGAGGGAAGGTACCTGTTGCTGAAAGGCCTGATAGGAAACGTAGAAATTACTATCTGCAATTTATATGCCCCTAAAAAAAATACAGCCACATGGCTGAAAGATATTTTACATACTATTTCTGTATTTACCACTGGAATGCTATTAATTGGTGGAGACTTTAATCTCACAGTAAACCCTTTGCTAGATTCATCCAAGCAAAGGTCTTCAGTTTCCTTCAGAGCCCTAAAAGGAGTACACCACAAGCTAAATGAAATAGCAGTTAGCGATACCTGGTGATCCTTTTATGCAGATAGAAGAGACTCTACCTTTTATTCCAATGCGCATAAATCCTATCAGCAATTGGATTACATCTTCCTCAACAACAGGTGCTTCACTAGGGTGGTAGATACCTCCATCCATAATATCACCATATCGGATCATGCACCGGTAGAGGTTACGTTGGCTCTCCATGAATTACCACAAAGGGATTGGTCGTGGAGACTTAACACGACCTTGCTAGACACGTCTGATAATATACAAAAGCTATCTAGAAAAGTTGATCATTATTTTAAAGAGAATGTGTCACAAGAAGTATCTTGGGCTTCCATATGGGAAGCGCACAATCTGTAATGCGGGGTGAATTCATAGCATTGGGTGCTCATGTGAAAAAATGCAGAATGCTACAAATCACTACTTTGTTATCCCAAATAGCTAAATTGGAAAGTGTACATAAACGGTCGTTGGCTATAAGTGATCATGAGGCCTTGACAAACTGAGATCCTCTCTTAAGGATCTTCTTAACACTAAAGCTGCCCGGGCCTATCTTAGGATTAGACATAAGCATTATGCCCACAGGGATAGGAGCAATAAAGTGATGTCAGCCCTGATTAAGAAACATAACGAGCAATCTTATATATCACAGTTAAAAACTAAGGAAGGCAAATTACTCAAAGATACGAAAGACATAACTTCCACTTTTTCGGCTTTTTCAACCTAATTCCAGGTTGTTAGGTATATGAATCCCTAAATATTTCAAAGAAGTTTGCGCCCATTGAAAGGGATATGTATTAGACAAGGTGGAGATTTATGGCTTGGAGATATTAATACCTAGAGCTGTACATTTAGATAAATTGATCTTGAAATTAGATAGCTGAGCAAACTGGTCTAGTAAAGATATCAAGGCGGGGAAGGCTTCTATGGGGTTTGTTAAGAAAAGAAGCATATCATCAGTGAAGGCTGCTACTTGATGAGTGAATTTCCTAACAGTAAAACCTAGAATTTGTGGGTCCTGTCTAATAGCCTGTATAATCGTTTCCAGGCACAGAATGAAGAGTGTGGGTTAGAGACAGGCAGCCCTGTCTTGTACTGTTCCGTATCTCAAAGGAGGTGGAAAGTATGCCGTTAACCCTAATCCTTGCATAAGGTGAGGAGTACAGGGACATCACCACAGAGACAAACCGAGTGGGAAAGTCAAATTTACCCAGCACTAATTCCATGAACTTCCAATCCACTCTGTCAAATGCCTTTTCGGCATCAGTGCTTAACAAGGTTAGTCTGATGTTATGTCGATGGGCATATTCCACCGCCTGAATGACCCTAAAAGTGGTGTCCCTGCACTCCCTTCCCCCGAAGCCGGTTTGCTCCGGGGATATAAATAATGGAGATATCCTAGTGGCCAAAAGCGAAATGGGTCTATAGCTAGCTGGGAGTTCAGTGTCTTTTCCTGGCTTAGGCAATACTACAATGTGAGCCTCTAAGGATTGTTTTGCTGGGCTATTACCTGACATCAGGAAGTTAAAATATTGTGCCAGTCAAGGGCCTAATACCGGGACAAACTTTTTATAGTATGCAATAGGAAGGCTGTCCGGGCCTGGACTCTTGCCAGATGGAGAGGATTTAAGTGCCTTTTGTAATTCTTGAAGAGTTACAGGGGACAGAAGTTGTGTAATCTGGGCTCTTGAAATTTCAGGTAAACTGAGAGAGTCAAGGAATCTTTTAGCCTTAATTTGCCTATCTTCCTCTGCACTGGGATTCATTGAGTCGAAGATTGTACAAGCCGAACAGAAACAATCTTTCTACCTACCCAAATCCTATCCCTATAGTTTAATTCCCTACTTGCTTAAATTAAACTGCAGACGCAAATGAGGAACTGCGGCCTAAATTAACGGTATTAAATGTAACAACGGATGTCAGCTACATAGACTTTTGAACGGTTCTAATACGCTGTGCACCTATTGTTACTAACAGGGCACACTTGGGTTCTTTTTGCCTCAAAAAAAAAAAAATGCAGAAGGATTTAACAATGGACTTTTGTGTCTTTTGAACAATGATACTAACCCTGTCTATAGAAATTCTATCCCTACACAAGTCCCTTCTAGCTCAGCAACAAATGATGTTTAATCATTCTGCACAGGCATCTCCCTGACACCCCTGATTATCTGATGAGGATATTTTTCAGCCTCTGAGCAAATTCGGGCAAGCCCTACCCTCACCCTCCACTTCTTCTCTTGGTCATGTGAGCATTAGAGATGAGCAAGTAGTGAAATATTCGAAAGTTCGAAATTCGATTCGAATAGACCGTGAAATTCGACTATTCGACCGAATATCGAATCCCATTAAAGTCTATGGGAAAAAAATGCTCGCCACTTGGAAATCTCAATTCGACCACTTGGAGGTCACCAAGTCCACCCTGAAACCTCAGAAAAGGATGCCAACACTGCTGGAATGCAACTGGGACAGCAGGGGAAGCATGTCTGGGTGCATATAACGCGCCCAAGTCGCACTATTACGCCACTATCACAGCCTCTCAACAATACACTCCAAAGACAATGTAACCTCTCTGTAAAGTGAGACCATACAAGGAAACCTTCTTTCCTCTACATTGCCATGGACCCCAAGCCAAACTAGACAAAAAAGAAGATAAAATTCTGCACCCCTTAAAATCACGTTGCCTATGACAACCACAGATGGCATAGGCAAAGGGGAAAGCAAATAGACCCCCACCCCTAATTGTCATTGTGTGTGTGTGTGTGTGAGATGTGGTCAGACATGTCTTCTTTAAAATGTAAAAACAACTCAAACACATGCAGAAGCCTTAAAATGCCCAAATTGTTGGCGCTTGAGATGTCAGTGACCCGACCTGGCCCAGTGTCATGTCTAGCAGGTAAAGCAGTGGGATGTTGAGGATGCGTAGGACCGCAAAAGGCAGGACGAGGTTGTGGGCTGGCCAGAGGCTCATGGAAAATTTTGTGGAGGCCCAAGAGGTGAGACCTCTTAAAGATTTGTGGAGGCCCAAGAGGTGAGACCTCTTAAAAATTATGTGGAGGCCCAAGAGGTGAGACCTGTTAAAAATTATGTGGAGGCCCAAGAGGTGAGACCTGTTAAAAATTATGTGGAGGCCCAAGAGGTGAGACCTCTTAAAGATTTTGCGGAGGCCCAAGAGGTGAGACCTCTTAAAGATTTTGTGGAGGCCCAAGAGTGAGACCTGTTAAAATTATGTGGAGACCCAAGAGGTGAGACGGGTTAAAAATTATGTGGAGGCCCAAGAGGTGAGACCTCTTAAAGATTTTGTGGAGGCCCAAGAGGTGACACCTCTTAAAAATTATGTGGTGGCCCAAGAGGTGAGACCTCTTAAAGATTTTGTGGAGGCCCAAGAGGTGAGACCTGTTAAAAATTATGTGGAGACCCAAGAGGTGAGACGGGTTAAAAATTATGTGGAGGCCCAAGAGGTGAGACCTCTTAAAGATTTTGTGGAGGCCCAAGAGGTGACACCTCTTAAAAATTATGTGGTGGCCCAAGAGGTGAGACCTCTTAAAGATTTTGTGGAGGCCCAAGAGGTGAGACCTCTTAAAAATTATGTGGAGGCCCAAGAGGTGAGACCTGTTAAAAATTATGTGGAGGCCCAAGAGGTGACACCTCTTAAACATTTTGTGGAGGCCCAAGAGGTGAGACCTTTTAAAAATTATGTGGAGGCCCAAGAGGTGAGACCTCTTAAAGATTTTGTGGAGGCCCAAGAGGTGACACCTCTTAAAAATTATGTGGAGGCCCAAGAGGTGAGACCTCTTAAAGATTTTGTGGAGGCCCAAGAGGTGAGACCTGTTAAAAATTATGTGGAGGCCCAAGAGGTGAGACCTCTTAAACATTTTGTGCAGGCCCAAGAGGTGAGACCTCTTAAAAATTATGTGGAGGCCCAAGAGGTGAGACCTGTTAAAAATTATATGGAGGCCCAAGAGGTGAGACCTCTTAAACATTTTGTGGAGGCCCAAGAGGAGAGCCCTAAATATATAATTTTTTCTTATTTACGGAGCAATTCTACGGCGGTTAAGGAGGAGGAGGAGGAGGTGGAGGAGGAAATGGCACTTCATACAGATGGCACTTCACTTTTGGCTGCTTTCCACGGTTGGAGAAGCAAAGTCCGGGTCAATCCACTTGCTGTTCATTTTGATTAGCGTCAGCCTGTCGGCACTGTCGGTTGACAGGCGGCTGCGCTTATCGGTTATAATGCCCCCGGCTGCGCTGAACACCCTTTCTGATAGCACGCTGGCGGCAGGGCAGGCAAGCACCTCCAAGGCGTACAGGGACAGTTCCAGCCACGTGTCCAACTTGGAGACCCAGTAAGTGTAGGACGCCGAGGGATGGGGGAGGACAGGGGTACGGTCTGCCAGGTACTCCCGCAACATCCGCCGATACTTGTCCCTCCTGCTGATAGCGGGCCCCGCAGTGATGGAAGTTGCACGAGGGGGTGCCATGAACGTGTCCCACACCTTGGAGAGTGTTCCCCTGGTGGCTGTGGGCCTGATAGATGTTGTGGGACTCTGGGAGACCCTCTCCTCTCTGCCGCCAGCGATGGTGGGTGGGAAAATCTCCATCATGTTCTGCACGAGTTCCCTCTGGTATTCCAGCAATCGATTCGTCCTCTCCTCTACCGGAATAAAAGAGGAGACGTTATCTTTATACCGGGGGTCCAGGAGTGCGAAGACCCAGTACAGTTTGTTCTCCACTATCCGGACAACACGTGTGTCCCGGGAAAAGCAGCCCAGCATGAAGTCAGCCATGTGTGCCAGACTCTGAATAGGCATGACGTCACTGCCCCCACCAGAAGGATCACTTGCCATTTCCTCCTCTTCCTCTTCCGCCTCCTCTCCGCCCCATCCGCGCTGAACCAATGGGACGCACACAGCCTGACTGCTACCCTCGCCGCCAGCATCCTCCTCCTCTTCCACAGCCACCTCCACGTCGTCCTCCTCCTCATCCTCCTCCTCCTGCAACTGCCACCGTGAAGCAGACAAAAGTGTGGTCTGACTGTGTAGCTCCGTTGCGTCTCCTCCTACCCCCGTCTCCTCTGCGTGCAATGCGTTCTCCCTTATTGCGATGAGCGATTCTTTAAGGACGCATAGGAGCGGGATGGTTACGCTCACTATAGCGTCCTCGCTGCTGACCTTCTTGGTGGACTCCTCAAAGATACGCAGTACATCGCATATGTCTGCCATCCTTGGCCACTCGTGGTTGGCAAACTGAGGGAGCTGAGTTGGAGGCACGCGTGGATTCATAATCTGGTACTCCATCAATGCTCTCTGCTGCTCACACACCCTGGCCAACATGGAATAGGTGGAATTCCAGCGAGTCGGTAGGTCGCACAACAGCCGATGTTCAGGCAAATGGAGGCGTTGCTGGAGTTTTTTTAAGCTAGCAGCAGCTACAGTTGACTTCCGAAAGTGAGCGCACAAGCGCCGCACTTTCACCAGTAGCTCTGCCAGGTTGGGGTAAGTCTTTAGAAATTTTTGGACTACCAGATTAAAAACGTGGGCCAGGCATGGTACGTGATCGAGTTCGGCAAGCTCCAGAGCCGCCACCAGGTTACGGCCGTTATCGCACACGACCATGCCTGGTCCTAGCTGCAGCGGCGACAGCCACATCTCCGTCTGCTGCAATATGGCGTCCCTCACCTCTGGGGCGCTGTGCTTCCTGTCGCTCAAGCTGATGAGCTTAAGCACCGCCTGCTGACGTCTCCCCGCGCCAGTGCTGCAACGCTTCCAGCTAGCGGCTGAGGGCGATGTTAAGGCACAGGAGGAGGAGGAGGAGGAGGAGGAGGAGGGGGGTTTATCAGAACCCATGCTGGCAATCTTGGGCGGGGGTGGTAGGTAGGCCGTCTCTGTTTGCGACCCCGTCCCCGCTTCCACTACATTCACCCAGTGTGCCGTCAAAGAGATGTAGCGTCCCTGGCCGCAAGCGCTTGTCCACGAGTCGGTGGTCAAGTGGACCTTTGCGCTGACTGCGTACCTCAGGGCCCGCCTGATGTTACGCGACATGTGCTGGTGCAGGGCGGGGACGGCACTCCGGGAAAAGTAGTGGCGGCTGGGGACGGAATAGCGAGGTGCGGCAGCCGCCATCAGGTCGCGGAAGGCCTGCGTCTCCACAAGCCTAAACGGCAACATCTCCAGGGCCAGCAGTTTGGAGATGTGGCAGTTTAAGGCTTGGGCTTGGGGGTGACTCGAGGCGTACTTCCGCCTGCGGTCAAACGCCTGCGAGATGGACAGTTGATGGGACGAGGAGTGTGAAGGTGCAGGCGAAGAGGTGGGGGAAGGGGAGGCTGAAGGAGAAGGCCCCAAAGTAGCCGAGGCAGAGGCAGATGTGGAGGTGTCCTGGCTGGAGGTCTGGACCGCAGTGGCAGCACACAACAAAGGGGAAGAGGCAGTGGCAGCAGGACCGGGCGCAGGTTGTATTGCGTTTGCTCTCTCCCACTCAGCCCAGTGCTTGACTTCCAAGTGACGCCGCATGCCTGAGGTGGTCAGATTGCTCTTCTCAGAGCCCCTACTCAGTTTTGAGTGGCAGAGTGTGCAAACCGCGCTCAGTTTGTCATCCGCACAAACATTAAAAAATCTCCACACCACAGAAGTACGAGGCCTCGATGGGGGCGCTTCGCGCGACTGCCCGCTGCCGGGAACAGCTTCGGCCGTGCTGGCTGTGGCCTCACTACTCTGTCTGGACTGTCCTCTGCCTCTGGACATCCCTCTGCCTGTGGACATCCCTCTGCCTCTGGACATCCCTCTGCCTCTGGACATCCCTCTGCCTCTGGACATCCCTCTGCCTCTTGCTGCCTTTTTCGGTGCTGCGCAGACCACCACCTCTCCACTGCTTTCCCCGCTGGACATCACCCCTGGCCAAGTGGGGTCGGTCATTTCGTCATCCACCACCTCCTCTTCCTCACTCTGCTCCTCCTCCTGCCCACTGGACATTCCAACAGCCTCCCTTGATGGCAACTGCGTCTCATCATCATCATCGCTCATGATAACAGATGCTGTTTCAGGGTCCACATCAGCAGGAGATGGCGAAAACTCAAGTGTTTGGGCATCACTACAAACAAATTCCTCTGCTAGCTCCTGGGATTCTTCCGGCACATCTGAAAAAGGACCCGAAAAGAGCTCCTTGGAGGGGTCAAGGGTGGGATGACTCTGTTGGCCAGGTGTGGAGGAAGGAGGGTCAGAGTGAGACTGTGTGGAAGACTGGCTGGTGGACAACTGTGTGGAAGCGCTATCGGCTATCCATTGCACCACCTGTTCAAAGTGCTCAGGCCTCAACAGCGGTGTAACTCGCCCCCTGCTTAACTGTCCCATAAAGGCAGGGATTCTGGATGAGTGGGATCCTGGCTGACCCTCACCAGCACGCATTGTATCCCCACTGGCTTCAACAAGGCCACCAACAGCATTTCCGCGCCCCCGTCCTCGTCCACGTCCGATTCCGCTAGCCCCCCTCCGCATTTTATTTTTTTTTGGTTGCAAATACAATATTTGGGTATATAATTAGGTATGTGAAATAATTTAGCAAGAGAACGCACAGTACAGTGGCCAATTAAAAGGCCTAGATATTGTATATTTCAAGGTACACAGCCGTGTACTAACTGTACAGACGGTGGGTATTTACACCAGGTATGTGAAATAATTTAGCAAGAGAACGCACAGTACAGTGGCCAATTAAAAGGCCTAGATATTGTATATTTCAAGGTACACAGCCGTGTACTAACTGTACAGACGGTGGGTATTTACACCAGGTATGTGAAATAATTTAGCAAGAGAACGCACAGTACAGTGGCCAATTAAAAGGCCTAGATATTGTATATTTCACGGTACACAGCCGTGTACTAACTGTACAGACGGTGGGTATTTACACCAGGTATGTGAAATAATTTAGCAAGAGAACGCACAGTACAGTGGCCAATTAAAAGGCCTAGATATTGTATATTTCAAGTTACACAGCCGTGTACTAACTGCTCAGACGGTGGGTATTTACACCAGGTTTTTAAAATAATTTAGCAAGAGAACGCACAGTATAGTGGCCAATTAAAAGGCCTAGATATTGTATATTTCAAGGTACACAGCCGTGTACTAACTGCTCAGACGGTGGGTATTTACACCAGGTTTTTAAAATAATTTAGCAAGAGAACGCACAGTATAGTGGCCAATTAAAAGGCCTAGATATTGTATATTTCAAGGTACACAGCCGTGTACTAACTGCTCAGACGGTGGGTATTTACACCAGGTATGTGAAATAATTTAGCAAGAGAACGCACAGTACAGTGGCCAATTAAAAGGCCTAGATATTGTATATTTCAAGGTACACAGCCGTGTACTAACTGCTCAGACGGTGGGTATTTACACCAGGTTTTTAAAATAATTTAGCAAGAGAACGCACAGTATAGTGGCCAATTAAAAGGCCTAGATATTGTATATTTCAAGGTACACAGCCGTGTACTAACTGCTCAGACGGTGGGTATTTACACCAGGTTTTTAAAATAATTTAGCAAGAGAACGCACAGTATAGTGGCCAATTAAAAGGCCTAGATATTGTATATTTCAAGGTACACAGCCGTGTACTAACTGTACAGACGGTGGGTATTTACACCAGGTCTGTGAAATAATTTAGTAAGAGAACGCACAGTATAGTGGCCAATTAAAAGGCCTAGATATTGTATATTTCAAGGTACACAGCCGTGTACTAACTGCTCAGACGGTGGGTATTTACACCAGGTATGTGAAATAATTTAGCAAGAGAACGCACAGTATAGTGGCCAATTAAAAGGCCTAGATATTGTATATTTCAAGGTATATTTCAAGAACTGAACCCGAGAAGCTTTGTATTCATTTGATGGACACATTTTTTGAGAAATTCATAACAAACCTGATTCATTATGAATCAATTTGATCATGCTTAATTCAAAAGACATGCCAAAAGTCAATACTAGGTGTGGAACCACAGATATCAAGTCTCCATTCAAAAATTAGGCCTCTTTCACACTAGCGTTAACACGGATCCGGCACCTAAAGGGTGCCAACGGATCCGTGCTAACGCTGATACATGTGTGGAGCCGGAGCAGCGCTCCGGCCCCACACATGTTGACAGACAGTGGGACAGAAATACAGACATACACACACAAACACATACATACATACTTACATACTCCAGCCCGGGACGCCGGCAGCACATCTTCACGCGCCTCCTGCGCGCAGTGATGATGATTCCCCACAGCGCCCTCTGCTGGGCGCAGGGGGGAAACGTCATAGCTGCGCGCAGGAGGCGCGTGAAGACATGCTGCCGGCGTCCCTGCCTGGAGTATGTGAGTATGTATGTGTATGTATGTATGTATGTCTGTATGTATGTATTTCTGTATTTATGTGTAGCCGGATCCGGAATGACCCCCCATTGCAAGTCAATGGAGGACAGATCCGGATTACTGGTGTGTCACACCAAACGGATCCGTCCCCATTGACTTGCATTGGGGGTCATTCCGGATCCGGCTTGGTGTGGATGCCTGGACCGGAGAGAAAACCGCAGCATGCTGCGGTTTGTTCTCCGGTCTGAAGACGGAACGGAATGCTTTCAGGAGCATTCCGGTGTCTTCAGTTCAGTTTTGTCCCCATTGACAATGAATGGGGACAAAACTGAAGCGTTTTTTTCCGGTATTGAGCCCCTATGACGGAACTCAATAACAGAATTTAAAAACGCTAGTGTGAAAGTAGCCTTAAGGCAGAAGTGTAGTCTGGGAACAAAGTCTAGGTCAGAATTATCAGTTAGCAATCAGGAGCAATAACCACAGGGGTGCACCTTAATCTTCAGACAAGGTGATATTCATCATGGTTTCCTTTCATAGACCACCTGGGTGACATCAGAGAGGAGCCTCAATTGCCATAGCAACATTTCATGCTCTCAGCAGGGAGCAGAAGAGCTGCAGCCAGATCAGCTGAGCAATGACCAGAAGGAGAAAGATGGCTGCATGTGGCAGTTTCCCAACAACCAAACATAATTTCCAGAACTACAACCACCAGCAGGGTCTTAGCACAAGAGCCAGGAGAGATTAGTGAAGGCTATATATTACCCCAGCCGATTCTGCAGGCGATTGTTGGGAGGGAAGCGTTCCTTCAATGGCAATCACCTGCTTGCTAGTGGAGAAGAACTCTGCTATTACATGCAGCGATCGCCTCCACAGCTTGGAAAGAAGCAATCATTATGCCATGGCTCTTCCCCTGTAGTTATTTACTGCCAGTAGATTGTGGTTAAACAGCACAATTTGCCACTGGTACATCAAGATGATTGAATCAATTCTAAAATTCAGGAATTTCACCAGTTTTTTTTTTTTTTTCAAAAATGTCATGATCAAGAGCAGTGATTTTCAACCAGTGTGCCTCCAGCTGTTGCAAAACTACAACTCCCATCATGCCCAGGCAGCCTACAGCTATCAGCCTACAGAAGGGCATGGTGGGAGTTGTAGTTTTACAACAGCTGGAGGCACACTGGTTGAAAATCACTGATCAAGAGTATTCAATTTTTTTGTGATTTATTTTGGGAGAATCAAGATAGACATAGTGAGAGGACAAGGGAGGTAGGAAGCAAGGAAGGTAGAGTTTTCTAGGCAATTGGGGCACTTGTGATTGCAGTCTAATTTATTGAGACTCAAATAAAAACAAATGACTGTGTTAGCCAATTCAGATCCAAATCAAAATGTAAGAAATTTGCTCATTCCTAATGTGTGATCATGAATGCTAAAAAATAAATAAACAAAAAATAAATAAATAGCAGGTTTATGGAATCACATATGTACTTTTTGTTATTATATGTACTTGATGTTATTATAAGTATAAACCAACATAATACTGAGAGTCCTGCAGGTAAAATGAAGTCTATAAAGTTGCTAACAAGCAGTATCTCTCACTCTGACAGAAATTTCTCATTTGTTACTACATTATGTTATATATTTGGCTTTAACACTGTAGTCATTGAGAACTTCCCCCATTAAAATCAACTATTTGCCAGTGGTCTTGGATGCAAGACTATCAGCTCTCAGATTAGTGGGGCTGTCTGTGACAACATGAATCATGTCTTACACATGCGTACACATAGCGGAGAACATCACAGAACAGATATTTATGGAGCAGTCTTCCAACTGCACAGCATTTCGTATTTTAGCATATTTTAAATCTGTTAGGTTTTCTGTTAGAATTTAGATGTTTCCCTACTGCTAGTTTCTCTAATATGTACTGGGAGGCAGTGTAAAAGTTAAAGATTATGATATTTCTTTGAAATTATATTTACTATAATCAGAGCCGAATTATAGTCTCATTTTATAGTAAATATTCAACATCTCTGTCACCTCACATTCTCTACTGAATCACAACCAGCAAAGCAGAAAACTGAATTATTCTCAGCTGTTAGATTGCTTAATTGAATATTTACACTGAGTCCCTTCCTGTCCTTCTCAAGAATGAAACAAGTATTTGTGCTGTGTCACAAAACATTAACTACTGTCAGGGTAATTCTAATGTGGCTGATAATCTGAAAGTGCAAAAAAGCCATGCTATGCATAGCCTGCAAGACTTCTCAGTTCGTTAGCAATCATTATTGTTATTATTATTATTAGTCATAGTAGTAGTAGTAATAGTCAAAGTAGGGGTGGTGGTATGAGTAGGAAGTTGCAATAGCCTTCTAGTGTACTGGAGGATCCTCGGATGCACCAAGCCTCTGACATAAAATGAAACCACAAAGGTCTGACAAAAGACATCCTTATTTAAAACGGACTTTATGTTCATTCACTTGCCACAATCAGTCTATTTCTTATAGTTTGATCTGCAAATAACATAATAGACTTATGGATGACATGTCTTGCATGAGTTAAATAGCAAATGCAATAATGCAATTAGATGTGCGTTCTAAGAATTATTTCCACTTGTGAGCCCATGAAACCTCCCAATGTTGGAGCCATGCAGGTAGAGTTTTATAATTTATCATTTACCATATTGTTTGCCCTATAAGATGCACCGGCCCATAAGATGCACCTAGGACAATAAGAAAAATATTTTTCATTAGATCTCAGGTCAGACCAGCAATCAGACCCCCAATGTTAATCAGACCTCAGCTCACAGCCCCAATTAGCCCCCCAATGTTAAAAAGACCTCAGATCAGACCCCCAATTAGACCTCAGCTCAGACCCCAATGTGAATGACCCCCAATCAGACCTCAAATAAGAGCCCCATGCCTCTTATCAGCCCCCATATGCCTCTCATCAGCCCTCATATGAGCCCCCATGCCTCTCATCAGCCCCCATGCCTGTAATTAGTCCACCAATCCTGTAATTAGCCCCCATTTCAGCCCCCCATGCCTGTAATTAGCCTCCATATCTGTATACAGTGTATCACTGTACAGCGGCGGCCTCAGGAAGCGCATGGCGTCATAGCAACCAATGACGCTGTGCGCTCCTGCCCTCAGAAGGAGCACGGTTCGGGATTTCACGGACCGTGCTCCACGCACGTCTGAATTGAGCCTTAGGAGTGGGGTCACTTTATTAGGGGGGCCACTTTATTAGGGCGGTCACTATTAGGAGTGGGGTCACTTTATTGGGGGGCCATTTTATTAGGGGAGTCACTATTAGGGGGGGGCACTTTATTGCGGGGGTCACTTTATTAGGGAGAGGCACTTTATTAGGGAGGCACTTTATTAGGGGGGGGTCACTTTATTACTAGTGTGGTCATTGTTGGTACCTTATGTACTGTATGCCTTTCTGCCAGGGCACAGCTCGCGGGACACAGCTCTCAGGGTGAGGAGCAGTCACGAGTGAAGCCTGAGAGAGGCGGAGTAGGCATGTGTGATAGGGAAGCCTGCTAAGCCCCTCGTCTACCTGTTCCCGCGCTGCCTGCCCCTCACAGCGTGTCTTCAGGGCGTACACAGCAGAACAATGGCGACCAGCCCCTGCATTTCACTATCTGCAGTGGGCTGGTCCCTGCCTCTCAGGACCGGCAGCACTGCCGGACGCCACCAGAACCCTCAGTGCGCAGTGCGCACCTCAGCGGCAGCAAGATAAAAAAAAAATTGCAGACATACCTGTATTCGCCCCATAAGATGCACTAATGTTTTCCCCCCATGGGGGGGGGGGTGCGTCTTATGGGGCGAAAAATACGGTAAATATATTGCAAGCAGGGATGAGCGAATCTTCAAAAATTTGCTTCGGCGAATAATCAACCAATTTATAACAAGATTCGTTCTTAATACGAATTTATTTAGTCGAAGTTGCGTTAAAAAATAATAGTTGTTCTGCGAACATTCCTGCACAAATTATGAACATACAGTCTAACCATTGTTAAAAGTACGCTACTGAACTGAATACGTAAGCATTAGCGTGCAAAGTGCGTACGAATCCTTAGCGTACTATTGTCTCGCGATTGCGTCATATGCACGCACAACGCTAGGCTGTGGCGTACAGTCCTCAGAGGCAGGAGGCAGTCCATATGAGCTAGAAAAGTAAGGTGCTCACTGCTAGCTATCCGGCTAAGTGCATAATTTACCAAAAACACCATACAATAAGTGCATAATAGGACAGGTGCTTGAACGTTGCTGAACCTATAAAGACATTATTGCTAAAATACTGCAAAGACATAATTATGCAAACAATAGGCTCAGATATACGTTTGAGTCTCATTTCTTGGCTGCTTGGCATAAAACACTGAAACACATAGTCCAAAATTCAATTGTAATCCACGTGAAGTAATTTTGTAATTCAAACAGGTAATGTGTAATTGTCCCGATTCAGCGCAAAGCGCCGTTATACTCGCCTCGAGCCCCAAGCCGTTGCCCCCGGCAATCTCCACAGCAGCCCTCATGTCGATCCCAGCAGTGAGAGCGTGTCTGCCAGCACCAACATTTCCGGCACTCTGGTGGCCTCCAGTGGTCAGAATGCAGGTTGCACACTGCAACTCCCTCTAGTGTCCAGTCAATAGCATAACAGGTAATTGCTGGAACTTCCCCCAGAGGTCACATGACATGATCTAATGGGATGGCCTATATAAGCCTCTTTCTGGGCTTCAACTGGTGCCAGAGTATCAGGTCCTTTCCAAGTACTCCAGCGTTTTGTCTTCATCTGCCTTGATTCCTGTGTATCCTGACTTCGGCTTGATTCTGCACTACTTGCCTTGCACCTACCCCAGCTAACCGCTTCCCGCGACCTGCAAGCCCCCGGCAGCCAAATCCATCCTGCCTTGCAGCGGGCTCTGGTGAAGACCGGGGGGCTTGTTAGTCTCCGCACGCTGGTACTTTTAAGTACTACCGGAAGCTGGCGAAGAGGAGCTATATCAGACCTGCAAGGTTTGTTACTGCAGCGACAGAATACTCTGGCCTACAAACCATGGAGTCCGCTCGTGCGCCGACTACTTCTGACCTCCTGCAGCAAGTGGTGGAACGGGTTAATAAGCAGGAGTCAAACCAACAGCAGCTGCTCCAGTGCTTACAATCCCTTTCTGCACGCCTGGACTCACTTCAGTTACCCTCGGTAACCCAAGTGTGGCGGTCACCCCTCATCAACTCCGGGTTCCGCTCCCCTCAAAGTACAACGGGGACCCCAAGAACTGTCGCGGGTTCCTGAACCAGTGTTCTATTCATTTTGAACTACTCCCAGGAAACTTCGCTTCAGAAAAGGCTAAGGTAGCTTTTATTATTTCTTTACTGACGGGACAGGCTCTGGCATGGGCCTCCCCGCTATGGGAACAAAATTCCCCAATCCTACATAACTGTCAGGAGTTCCTGGAGACCTTCCGGAGGATCTTCGATGAACCAGGTCGGGTGTCTTCAGCAGCAACGTCTTTGCTACGCCTGCGCCAGGAATCTCAAACCGTGGCTCAATACGTGGTCCAATTTCGGACCTTGGCCTCCGAACTCAGGTGGAACGAGGAGGCTCTTGTGTCCGTGTTCTGGGAGGGGTTGTCCGACCCAATCAAGGATGAATTATGCTCCCGGGAACTTCCATCTTCTCTGGATGACCTCATCTCCCTCTGTAACAAAGTGGACATTAGGTTCCGAGAGCGTGCCATTGAGAAACGGGGGTCCAAGCGGTCTCCCTTCAAGCTGGCTCCCAAATTCCAGGCTCGTGTGGTGTCTCCGGAAGAACCCATGCAATTGGGACGGGCCAGACTCTCGCCAGAGGAAAGAGAGAACCGCATGAAGAACCGCTTGTGTCTGTATTGTGCAGGTTCCGGTCACCGAGTGGGATCTTGCCCTAACAAACCGGGAAACGCCAGAACCTAGGCAAGTCGGGAGAGGTTGTCCTAGGTCCGTTGTGTTTCTCTCCTATGAAGAAATCTGAAACAATTCGGCCCACCATCCGGGTGTCCCCTGATTACTCCTTTAGGGACACTATCTACCCGTGCCTTCTTAGATTCTGGAGCATCCGGGAATTTCATCTCCAGCTCTCTCGCAGCCAGATGGGGATTGTCTCTTATTCCTCTCGCTTGTCCTGTATCTTTGGTGGGCATTGACGGGAATCGGGTACCAGAAGGGTCCATCCGGTACCAAACCAAACCCCTGGTAATGCGAGTTGGGGCACTGCACCAGGAGCATATCGAATTTCTAGTGGTCCCCAAGACGATTAGTCCACTCATTCTGGGGTTACCATGGTTACAAAAGCATGCGCCCCACCTCAACTGGTCCACGGGAGAAATACTCTCTTGGAGTCCTCGATGTTTGTCATCATGTCTGAAAAAGGTGACACCACCTAGACCGGCCACTCTCTGCTTCTCCGAAAAAGGAGGAGTTATTCCTCAACCCTATCGCTCCTACACGGATGTGTTCAGCAAGTCGCAGGTGGAGAAGCTACCACCCCATCGTCCCTGGGATTGTGCCATCGATTTGCTTCCGGGAAAAACACCTCCACGGGGAAGGACCTATCCCCTGTCATTACCCGAAACATGGGCCATGTCCGAATACATAGAGGACAATCTCCAGCGGGGGTTCATCCGACCATCTTCCTCCCCGGCGGGCGCAGGATTATTCTTTGTGGAAAAGAAGGATGGAGGTCTCCGACCTTGCATAGACTATCGTGGGCTGAATGAGATCACCATAAAAAATAAATACCCGTTACCTCTGATTTCTGAGCTATTTGATAGAATCCGCGGTCCTACCGTTTTTACTAAACTGGATTTACGAGGTGCCTACAATCTCATTCGTATTAAACCAGGGGACGAATGGAAGACGGCCTTCAACACCCGCGACGGTCATTACGAGTATTTGGTCATGCCGTTTGGCCTCAGTAATGCACCTGCAGTCTTCCAGAGTTTCATTAACGAAATCTTCCGGGACGTACTCTACTCATACGTGGTTGTCTATCTAGATGACATTTTGATCTTCTCTCGCTCTCTGTCTGAGCATCGTAGTCATGTTCGCCAAGTTCTGACTCGATTGAGAAATAACCGGCTCTACTGCAAGTTGGAAAAATGTATCTTCGAGCAACCCTCTGTGCCTTTCCTGGGGTACATTCTATCGGGCACAGGCCTCAAGATGGACCCAAGCAAAGTCCAAGCTATCCTGAACTGGCCACAACCCACGGGATTAAAGGCGATTCAGAGGTTCGTCGGTTTCGCTAACTATTACCGGCGATTCATTAAGGGATTCTCATCCATCATTTCCCCATCACTGCTCTTACCCGAAAATCGGGTGACCCCCGACAGTGGTCTCCAGAGGCTAATGAAGCCTTCTGTCACGAGTGGTCTTGCGTCTGGAATCAGACGTTCTGCGCGGCTTTCTAAGTGACAGGTTTGACAGGCTATTCCCTGTGGTTTGGGTGCTGTTCTCCACACCCCTTTCCCTCAGCTGTTGCCGCTGGGCAATTAGCTGTCTCCTACTTACCTCTTCCTCTCCCAGTATCCCTTGCGGTTTATATCTGCTACATACCTGTTGAGAGTGGTGTGGATCTCGGCTGAGATCCTGTTGCTGAGTTCTACTTAAAGTTAAGTGTTTTCCCTTCCTTTGGTTATTCCTGTTTGAGTCTCCTGTTCCTCCTTACGCTTGGAGGAACAGGTTACTCTCTTGTGTCATTAGACTGCAGGGTGTTCTAGGGTTTACTCAGATTAGGTTCCTGTGTATGAGCTTTCCTACCACCCGGGTTAGTTCATACTGGTAGCCAGCTAGGGCCTAGTCTTAGGGTCCCCTGCAGGAGGTGACCAGTTCCCTGGTTTTGTCTGTTCCCATCCCTCATACGCTCGGTGTGGCTTTTCCCCCCACACCCGAGCGTGACATTATAAACCGCCGCTAACAAAAATTTATGTCATTTTTGTGCTGACATGGATGCTATTGCTACACTGGCTGAACGGCTGCAGGGACTCAGCTTGGAGGTGGCTGACATCCGCAACCAGATTCAGAGACCACAGGCTGGTGGTTCTGGGGGTGCTGAGTGTCAGGCCTGTTTGGAGCCTAAGGTCCCCCTCCCGGATAGATTTTCTGGGGAATGTGATAATTTTGTTCTATTTAGGGAGGCGTGCAAATTGTATTTCAGACTGCGTCCACATTCTTCTGGTAATGAGGAACAGAAGGTTGGTGTGGTCATCTCGCTGCTTAAAGGGGATGCGCAGTCATGGGCCTTTTCTCTACCGGCCGGATCGCTGTCTCTCCGGTCGGTAGATGAATTTTTCAAGACCCTAGGGATTATCTATGATGACCCGGATCGTATCTCCCTGGCGGAGACCCAGATACGTAACCTTTGTCAGGGTGAGCGGCCGGTTGAGACTTATTGCTCTGAGTTTCGGAGGTGGGCGACCAATACTGAATGGAACGATCCGGCTTTACGTAGCCAATTCTGTCAAGGTTTGTCTGAGAGGCTGAAGGACGCTTTGGCCTTTCAGGAAACCCCTGTGTCTTTGGAAGCCGCTATGTCTCTTGCTGTACGCATGGATAGGCGACTGAGAGAGCGATCTAGGGGCCCCCGCTCTCAGGACGTACTATCACATAGTGTACCAGCTTCCTATGATACTTTGGGTGAATATTCCCCTAGGTTGATGTCTGGAGATGCACCTATGCAATTAGGGGGAGCCACTCCTGTAGCCACCCGTAAACATCTTGGTAATAAAAAGGGTGTGTGTTTTTTCTGTGGTCAGAAAGGACACTTTATCAATGTATGTCCATGCTTCCTATCTCTAAAGGAGAGAAAAGAAAAGGGGGCGTTGAATTCTCATCTCACTCTTGGTGGAGTGGGTAGGGAGACTGAAAATGTGAATTTGTCTTCATCCTGCAGTACCCGTTTTCTCCTGACTGCCGAGGTGGCGCTAGAATCAAAGGTTGTGAAAATTGAGGTGTTTATTGACAGCGGGGCAGGGGTGAACTTGATTGATGCTCAGTTTGTCCGTATGCATGGATTGTCACCAAGTTCTTTGGATAAGAGGATTTCTGTGTTTGCCATTGATTCTGCACCTCTCTCTCAGAAGTGTTTGTCTCAGATGGTGCATGATATCAAATTAAGAGTGGGTGAATTTCATCAGGAGCTTATTTCATGTTTTGTGTTGGAAGGTCTTCCTGCTCCTGTGGTTCTGGGTTTACCGTGGTTAAGCAAACATAATCCGTCCATTGACTGGCATACTAGACAAATTGTGGATTGGGGCGATTATTGTGTTGACAATTGCCTTAATACATCTTTTTCTGCTTTAACCACTAAGACTCTTCCTTCTTTTATATCGGATTTCTCTGATGTATTTTCTGAAGGTGGATGTCAGGATTTACCCCCTCACCGGGAATACGATTGTCCTATCAATCTTATCCCTGGAACAAGATTGCCTAAATCTAGGCTGTATAACCTTTCTGGACCTGAGAGAACGGCCATGAAGGAATATATTGCTGAGAGTTTGGCCAAAGGACATATTAGGCCTTCCAAATCTCCTGTGGCAGCAGGGTTCTTTTTTGTTAAAAAAAAGGACGGATCCCTTATGCCATGTCTGGATTTCCGTGAACTCAATAGGATTACTGTCCGTGATCCGTACCCCCTTCCTTTGATTCCTGACTTGTTTAACCAGATTGTGGATGCCAAGGTGTTCTCCAAGTTGGACTTAAGGGGGGCATATAATCTGGTCAGGATCAAGGAAGGGGATGAATGGAAGACGGCCTTTAACACTCCTGAGGGCCACTTTGAGAACCTGGTCATGCCTTTTGGGTTGACCAATGCTCCTGCTGTCTTCCAGCATTTTGTTAATGACATTTTTCATCATCTTGTGGGGAGGTTTGTAGTCGTGTATTTGGATGACATACTAATCTATTCTCCAGATATTGTGACACATCAGGATCACGTGAGGCAGGTGTTGCAAATCTTAAGAGATAACAAGTTGTATGCAAAATTAGAGAAATGTGCTTTTGCTGTACATGAGGTGCAATTCTTAGGATACCTGCTTTCATCTTCAGGTTTTCGTATGGATCCAGAGAAGGTCTGTGCTGTTCTGAACTGGGACCGACCTGAAAATCTGAAGGCTCTTATGCGATTTTTGGGGTTCACCAACTATTACCGAAAATTTATTAAGAACTATTGGACTATGGTTAAACCCTTAACTGACATGACTAAGAAAGGGATGGATGTCTCTGTGTGGTCTGATGCAGCATTGCAAGCCTTCTCTGCTGTAAAGGAGTGCTTTTCTTCTGCCCCTATATTGGTGCAGCCAGATGTGTCACAACCTTTCATTGTGGAGGTTGACGCATCCGATGTGGGGGTAGGAGCTGTGTTATCACAGGGCCCGTCACCTGGTAAATGGCGCCCATGTGCTTTTTTTTCGAAGAAACTCTCTGTGGCGGAGAGAAATTATGATGTGGGTTACCGAGAGTTACTGGCCATTAAGTTGGCTTTTGAGGAATGGCGTCATTGGTTGGAAGGGGCGAATCATCCAATCACGGTATTCACTGATCACAAAAATCTGGCTTACCTGGAGTCGGCTAGACGACTTAATCCGAGGCAGGCCAGATGGTCTTTGTTCTTCACCAGATTCAATTTCATTGTCACATACCGTCCTGGGGTTAAGAATGTGAAGGCGGATGCCTTGTCACGTAGTTTTCCCGGGGGTGGTGATTTTGAAGATCCTAGCCCTATACTGTCTGAAGGAGTGGTGATATCCGCTCTTTACCCTGATCTTGAGGCTAAAGTGCTTGAGGCCCAGGGAGATGCGCCGGAATCTTGCCCTCCCGGGAAGTTGTTTGTTCCTTCTGATTTGCGTTATAAGGTTTTTGAGGAGCATCATTCTTCGGTGCTTGCGGGACACCCTGGGAGTAAATCCACTGTCGACCTCATCTCTCGTAGATTCTGGTGGCCAGGTCTGCGTAAGTGTGTTGAGGAATATGTGTCAGCCTGTAGTGTCTGCGCACGCTCTAAGGTGACACATACTCGTCCCTCTGGACCCCTACTTCCATTACCCATCCCGTCCAGACCATGGACTCACCTATCCATGGACTTCATCACTGATCTGCCTGAGTCGTCTGGTAAGACAGTTATTCTGGTGGTTGTAGATCGTTTTAGTAAAATGGCGCACTTTATTGCATTACCCTGGACTCCCCAATGCTAAAACTCTTGCACAAGTGTTTGTTGACAATATTGTGAAACTTCATGGCATTCCCACTGACGTTGTCTCTGATCGTGGGACTCAGTTTGTGTCCAGATTCTGGAGGGCGTTCTGTACTCGGCTCGGGGTACAACTGTCTTTCTCCTCTGCCTTTCATCCCCAGACGAATGGACAGACTGAGCGTACCAATCAGAATCTGGAGACTTATTTGAGATGCTTTGTCTCTGAGAACCAGGAGGAGTGGTCCTCGTTTTTGTCTCTGGCTGAGCTTGCCATAAATAATCGCAGACAGGACTCCACTGGTAAGTCACCATTTTTTGGTGCATATGGCTTTCACCCGCAGTTTGGCACATTTTGTGGTTCTGATACTTCTGGTATTCCTGAGGAAGAACGTTTTTCGTCATCATTGTCTTCCATATGGCGAAAAATTCAAAGTAACTTGATAAATATGGGTAACAAGTACAAACGTGTGGCTGACAGGAGACGCATGAATGGTCCGGACCTAAATGTGGGTGATTCTGTGTGGCTGTCTACTAGGAACATTAAGTTGAAAGTTCCTTCATGGAAGTTGGGTCCAAGATTTATTGGCCCATATAAAATCATGGCCATTATTAATCCTGTAGCATTTCGTCTTGAACTTCCGCAGGCCCTGAAAATCCATAATGTGTTTCACAGATGTTTGTTGAAGAGGTATGTTGAACCTCTGGAGCCATCTCCCTTGCCACCCGCGCCTGTCTTGGTGGATGGTAATTTGGAATTTCAGATTGTCAAGATCATTGATTCTCGAGTTCTTCGTGGGACCCTTCAATATCTGGTTCATTGGAAGGGTTATGGTCCTGAGGACAGGTCATGGGTACCGGCATCTGACGTGAATGCCAGTCGTTTGGTAAAAGCCTTTCACAGATGTCACCCTGATAAAGTTGGTCCTGGGTGCCCGGAGGTCACCCGTAAAAGGGGGGGTAATGTCACGAGTGGTCTTGCGTCTGGAATCAGACGTTCTGCGCGGCTTTCTAAGTGACAGGTTTGACAGGCTATTCCCTGTGGTTTGGGTGCTGTTCTCCACACCCCTTTCCCTCAGCTGTTGCCGCTGGGCAATTAGCTGTCTCCTACTTACCTCTTCCTCTCCCAGTATCCCTTGCGGTTTATATCTGCTACATACCTGTTGAGAGTGGTGTGGATCTCGGCTGAGATCCTGTTGCTGAGTTCTACTTAAAGTTAAGTGTTTTCCCTTCCTTTGGTTATTCCTGTTTGAGTCTCCTGTTCCTCCTTACGCTTGGAGGAACAGGTTACTCTCTTGTGTCATTAGACTGCAGGGTGTTCTAGGGTTTACTCAGATTAGGTTCCTGTGTATGAGCTTTCCTACCACCCGGGTTAGTTCATACTGGTAGCCAGCTAGGGCCTAGTCTTAGGGTCCCCTGCAGGAGGTGACCAGTTCCCTGGTTTTGTCTGTTCCCATCCCTCATACGCTCGGTGTGGCTTTTCCCCCCACACCCGAGCGTGACACCTTCATGCGGCTTAAACAGGCCTTTCTTTCGGCTCCTATTCTCAGCCAGCCTAATACGGCCCTACCCTTCTTCTTGGAGGTGGACGCATCCTCTTTTGCCGTGGGGGCCGTGCTCTCTCAACAGGGGCCCTCTGGGAAAACACATCCTTGCGGATATTTTTCCAAAAAATTCTCTACGGCAGAGAAAAACTACGGCATCGGAGATAAAGAGCTTCTCGCTATTAAACTAGCAGTGGATGAGTGGAGACATCTTTTGGAAGGAGCTATACACCCGGTAACGGTGTACACCGACCATAAAAACCTCCTTTATCTTCACTCAGCCCGACGCCTGAACCCTCGCCAAGCCCGATGGGCTCTCTTCTTCTCCCGGTTTGATCTACGGGTCACCTATCATCCTGGCTCAAAAAACGTCAAGGCCGACGCACTTTCTAGATCATTTGACGCAGCGGACAAGGAGTCGCAAACCAACACAGGGCACATTATTGACCCCAGGAGCATACTGCTAGCAACCACCTCCCAAAGAACTCCGACTCCTCCACCTGGGAAAACATTTGTTCCATCGGAAATACGGACAAAATTGATGGCATGGGCCCACTCCTCCCGCTTCTCAGGGCACGCGGGAGTCAAGAAGACGCTAGAATTCCTATCCAGGAGTTACTGGTGGCCCACAATTGCTCTAGACGTGCGAGAATACGTAGCTGTCTGTCGCCAGTGTGCTCAACACAAAACGTCACCTGGTCGTCCAATCGGTCTTCTTCATCCACTTCCCATTCCGGAAAGTCCATGGACTCATATTTCCATGGACTTTATTACGGATCTTCCACCGTCTAAGGGTTATAACACCATCTGGGTCGTGGTGGACCGATTCTCCAAGATGGCACACTTTACTCCGTTGAAAGGATTGCCCTCAGCGGCTACGTTAGCCTCCATCTTCATCCGAGATATATTCCGTTTACATGGGTGTCCAAAGGAGATTGTATCTGACAGAGGAACACAATTCACATCTCGATTCTGGCGAGCCCTAAGTAAGTTGATGAAAATCAAACTGAACTTCTCCTCGGCCCATCATCCGCAGTCCAATGGACAAACCGAGAGAGTCAACCAAGATCTGGAGAAGTTCCTCAGGTTGTATCTTTCCCACACACAGGATAATTGGATAGAATTGCTGCCGTGGGCCGAGTTCGCACACAACAATCTGTTCCATGAGTCTTCCGCTAAATCTCCATTCTTTATTAACTATGGCAAACATCCTGGGTTACCAGCTCTGCCGATCTTGCCTTCCTCTGATGTGCCCGCCGCTAATGCTGAGGTTCAGAAATTCACCACTATCTGGTCTGAGGTCCAAGCCAGTTTGCAGAAAACGTCAGCCCAATACAAGGCTCGTGGAGATAAAAAGAGACGCGCGGTTCCCTCATGGTCTCCTGGGGATAAGGTCTGGTTGTCTACCCGCTTCATCAGGCTACGAGTACCGAGGATGAAGTTTGCTCCCCGTTTCATCGGTCCTTACTCCATATCCCAAGTCATCAATCCAGTGACGTATCGACTTTCCCTGCCACCATCCTTGCGTATCTCCAACGTTTTCCATGCATCACTCTTGAAGCCAGTTGTCCTCAATAGGTTCTCCTCATCCGCCACGCCTCCCAACCCAGTTCTGGTGGAGCATCAAGAAGAATACGAGGTAGATGAAATTCTGGACTCCAAAACGTCTAGGGGAACTCTCTACTTTCTCATCAACTGGAAGGGGTATGGTCCAGAGGAGCGCACTTGGGTGAAGAAGGAGGACTTACACGCTCCCCAACTTCTAAGAAGGTTTTTTAAAAAATTTCCTCAGAAAGTGAATTTGGGGTGTTCGGAGTCCACCCTAAAAAGGGGGGTACTGTCCCGATTCAGCGCAAAGCGCCGTTATACTCGCCTCGAGCCCCAAGCCGTTGCCCCCGGCAATCTCCACAGCAGCCCTCATGTCGATCCCAGCAGTGAGAGCGTGTCTGCCAGCACCAACATTTCCGGCACTCTGGTGGCCTCCAGTGGTCAGAATGCAGGTTGCACACTGCACCTCCCTCTAGTGTCCAGTCAATAGCAT
The DNA here is from genome assembly GCA_900303285.1 of Rhinella marina. NCBI lineage: Eukaryota > Metazoa > Chordata > Amphibia > Anura > Bufonidae > Rhinella > Rhinella marina. The sequence goes on along the minus strand of ONZH01029572.1, from coordinate 10,017 downwards.
AACAGGTAATTGCTGGAACTTCCCCCAGAGGTCACATGACATGATCTAATGGGATGGCCTATATAAGCCTCTTTCTGGGCTTCAACTGGTGCCAGAGTATCAGGTCCTTTCCAAGTACTCCAGCGTTTTGTCTTCATCTGCCTTGATTCCTGTGTATCCTGACTTCGGCTTGATTCTGCACTACTTGCCTTGCACCTACCCCAGCTAACCGCTTCCCGGTAAGGTTAAGCGACCTGCAAGCCCCCGGCAGCCAAATCCATCCTGCCTTGCAGCGGGCTCTGGTGAAGACCGGGGGGCTTGTTAGTCTCCGCACGCTGGTACTTTTAAGTACTACCGGAAGCTGGCGAAGAGGAGCTATATCAGACCTGCAAGGTTTGTTACTGCAGCGACAGTAATCCACATGAATAATATAAAATAGTAGCAAATAGAGAACCCTTTTTGCAAAGGAGGCTCCCAAATAACCTGAGAAGGGGGGAAAAGGAAAATAGGCGTGCTTAGACACAACTGTGAATTTTCTGCAGAATGGGGGGAGTCCTGACAAGCCATGGCCATCTGGGTGAAAGTCAAACAGAGGGCAATAAAACCAAGATAAATGAAAAAGCGCCAACTAGCTCTCACCCGTCAGGTGCAGTCCATGTTGTGGCTCCCATAGGTCCAGACCATGAGGTGTCCTTTAAGTCGGCCAAACAGAGACAGCAAATTGTAGAAGGGTTCCTCAGATGAGGGACCTAAAGTCCTCCTCGCTGCTACTGCTGCTAAACGACATAAGAGGATGCTCCAGCCTCCTGTAGGCCAGTCTTGCTGTCATTGTGGAGCTCCACTGCCCTCTGCTGGTTGAATTTGGACTTGACCGGGTGGTACTGGTTACACTGGTGAGCTTCTTCCACTTGAGCCTTCACGTTTCCGGATCCTCCTGCCGGGACAGCAAAGGTAAGGATTTCTGGCTGCAGCAGTTGAGGCAAGGCTGAACTCAAGGAAGAACCGCCAGCTCCCTGGGCTGCTGCTGATGCCATTTTTCGTGGTAGCTGGTACTGGATCACCATGGGCTATAAAGTGAAGGATGAGGTAGTCAGCTGACCCAGGTGAAAGAACTGTGGTGGTGGTGGCAATCCAGGGATCAGAGGCTCCGGCTCTGGCTGTGGTTTCTCTCTGAAATGGAGGGTGCCATCTGCTGTCTCTTGTAGGCAGTGCACGCGTCTTGTGGCTGCTGGATCCTACAGCCAGGTCTTAGCTGGCGTTGCAGGTACCTGGAGCTTTGACAATAATGTTACCCCAGTAGCAAAAGGGCCTTTCAGGGATGCCACGGGGGTATATTCGACCTGATCCCCCACGTATAGGCTGTGACGGACTTGGGGCAGTTAAGGCCGTTTGACAGACCTGCGGCACACGAAGCACTCCTCGTTGTCCTCGTCATCTGAAAAGAAGCCAATGCTTCTCTCCACCGAAAACCAGATGACGGTTCCTTTGCACCTTTCCAGCGTAGGGTCTCCCGGCCTCGGATGGTCAAGCACTTGGATGACCCAGTCCTCCACCGCTTTCTTATAGTCCCATAGGGTTTGGACGTTGTCTGTCACTGATGGCAGGCACGATGGGATTCTGCTGCATGGAAGATGTTCTCCTCCTGGGCGGCGGAGTGGACACTCCAGCTGCCTCCGTCGCAACAGCTGGCACGGCCGACACCTCCGGTGCCCGTGTGATTCTCGGGGTTACTTGTGCCACTCTGATCTATTCGGGCCTCTCCGGTGGTTCGGGGTCGCTACCCCACACCATCTCTTCCCACTTTGGATGTAGTTGGTGCACCATGCTGTCTTGTTCACCATTGGCTTGAACTGGAGAGGAGGCCGGAGTAATGAGGGAGGAGTCTTCACTCCCTATACTTGCAAATAGAAAGTTCTCGTTGGGCCGGGCCGGTTTTTCCAGCTTCTGAGGGGGCATATCTTCACTCTTGAGGGGGCGTATCATTATTTTCCCGCTTCTGGGGGCCGGGGGGGGCAAGAAGAATGCATACAAAATTTTAATTACATTTAATATTCGTACGAAGCAAATACGGATTCGCTTCAGAGTAGGAAATAAGGAGGATTCGTAACTAATATACGAAGCAGCGAGTAGATTCACTCATCTCTAGTTACAAAAAACATTAAACTGTTTGGACTCATCAAACATTTCTCAAATACCCCTAAACTGTTTGCTGTGGCATGATAAACTAAAGATCCCCTTGTACTTTATCCCAGTTGCCTGCTAGAAGGCTCCTGGTTGCCAGTCTATATGCTATGTAAACAGTGTAGAGCCGCTAGTCTCATGTCCATAAGAAGCAAAAAAATCGATGGTCATGTGATTTACCCATAGAACTACTTTTTTAGCTGTCCCTGGCTGCATCCTCTTTTTTATGCAAGTACAGGATATACTCAGCTACAGTACAGGGCCTTAGCAACAGAGGATGACCTCCAACAAAGCAGTCTGATGGACATATCAAGTGACCACCACCATCTGGCTTCCTATGGGTAGGGAGACCATGGCTCTACATGGCTTACATAGCAGCCAGAGGCCTTCTAGTGATCAGATAGGCCAAAATTGGTGTATGAGCAGCTGCACTGTTTATTCTGCCGTAGCAAACAGTTTAGGGGTGTAGGAAATCGTTTTATGAAGTGGGCAACCTCTTGACTTAAAAGGATGTGTTACCAGAAAATTGCCTATTGTTTAAATCAAATGTTTATGTCAAACATCTTTTTAAAGGATTTTTGGTAGTTATTTTTAATTTTCTATGTCAATATCTATTTAAAAAAAATTAAATCCTGCAGTTTTTGCACTAGTCACTAAGCCTAAAAAATGGCTCTACTTCTTGGTCTGTACACTTTACTGCAGTTATCTTCTCATTAGAGGCAGGATTACAATAATAGATATCACCTACTGTATGTATACACACAACACAGGATCCACCATTCACAATAGGTGATATCACAGCTTATTAACTCCCTACTTCCTGACGATCCAGTTACCCCTGACGCAGCCATATACCACAGGTCACACCGCTGAGAAAGGTCCTGCCAGACCGAAACGTTAGGTGATCCTATATGTGGAAAATATGTATACTGCACAAAAATCTGGATCAGAACTTGCAATGTCGTTATGATAAAAAATAAAAATCAAATACCTTAATTGCATTACAATAGAGTGCAGCGATTTCCTTACCCTATTAACTCCCTACTGACATCTGCACAGGTCGTAGAGTATGTGTCAAAAACTCTCCCATAGAAGTCAGTGAGGTCCTCTCCTGTCCCTTGTGTCTATGGCCCATCTGGCTGCGGTAAAGCATATGTCTAAATGCTGTTAAGACTAGTTCAAGCAAAATGGCAGCCCTTATAAGCATATTCAGAATATATAATAGAAAAAAAAAATCTACAATCAGAAAATAAACAGATTAGAAAAAATATATATGGTTTTAACTGGTAGAAAAAAAGTTGGTGACTAGAGATGAGCGAACATGCTCGTCCGAGCTTGATGCTCGTTCGAGCATTAGGGTATTCGCATATGCTCGCTACTCGGACGAACATATCGCGATCCTCGAGGAAATGGCAACTTCCTCTTCCTGCATGTTAGCCGCCTTTTTTCAGCCAATCAACATGCAGGAGAGTCTTTGGTACCTCCTAGCATCATGTGGGGCCCCTAGAACTCGATAGCAGGGGATTGGCTGGCCAGATCAGATGACCTGGGAACATAAGAATCTGGTCCCGCGCTGCTCGCGTCATACGCCGTCTGCATGAGATTAGGGATAGAGCTGCTGTCTGTCAGGGAGAGTGTTAGGGCCTGAATTTAGATCATGGTTAGGCAGGAATCACCCACAAAGAACCCAACAGCCCTTCTAAGGGCTACAAGCACCTTTTTTTTTGGTCTCCTCCAGGCTGCTGGCTGGGACTTGTAGTGCAGCTACCGCCATCTTGGCTGCACACTGTTAGGGCGTGAAATTAGAATGTGGTTAGGCAGGAATCATCCACAAAGAACCCAACGCTCCTTCTAAGGGCTACAACGACCTTTTTTTTGGCCTCCTCTCGGCTGCTGGCTGGGACTTGTAGTGCAGCTACCACCATCTTGGCTGCACACTGTGTACAGCGACTGGTGGCAGAAAGGGGACAGCACATGGTCCACACACACCCCAATGAAATTGCCCAAAGTCCTCTCAGTACTCATTTTTGCTGCTGCTGTACCTTGGCTTGCTGGGATCTGTAGTGCAGTCTAGGGAATACGTTTTTTCACTCAGTTATGTAAACTACAGTCCAGTGAACAATTGTGAGGTGTGCGATACACTAGCCACAGTCTAGAGAATACGTTTTTTCACTCAGTTATATAAACTACAGTCCAGTGAACAATTGTGAGGTGTGCGATACACTAGCCGCAGTCTAGAGAATACGTTTTTATTTTCAGTTATATAAACTACAGTCCAGTGAACAATTGTGAGGTGTGCGATACACTAGCCGCAGTCTAGAGAATAATTTTTTTCACTCAATTATATAAACTACAGTCCAGTGAACAATTGTGAGGTGTGCGGTACAATAGCCGCAGTCTAGAAAATACGTTTTTATTCTCAGTTATATAAACTACAGTCCAGTGAACAATTGTAAGGTGTGCGATACACTAGTCGCAGTCTAGAGAATACGTTTTTATTCTCAGTTATATAAACTACAGTCCAGTGAAAAATTGTGAGGTGTGCAATACACTAGCCGCAGTCTAGAGAATACATTTTTATTCTCAGTTATATATTACAGTCCAGTGAACAATTGTGAGGTGTGCGATTCACTAGTCGCAGTCTAGAGAATACGTTTTTATTCTCATTTATATACACTACAGTCCAGTGAACAATTCTGTAGTGTACTGTACAGTAGCGTCAGTCTAGGGAATATGTTTTTCTGTCATTTCTATACACTACAGTCCAGTGAAAAATTCTGTAGTGTACTGTACAGTATCGTCAGTCTAGGGAATATGTTTCTCTGTCATTTCTATACACTACAGTCCAGTGAACAATTATGTAGTGTACTGTACAGTAGCGTCAGTCTAGGGAATACGTTTTTCTGTCATTTCTATACACTACAGTCCAGTGAACAATTATGTAGTGTACTGTACAGTAGTGTCAGTCTAGGGAATACGTTTTTCTGTCATTTCTATACACTACAGTCCAGTGAACAATTATGTAGTGTGCAATACAGTAGCGTCAGTGTATAAAATATGTATTTTATTTCAGTTATATGTACTACAGTCCAGTGAAAAATGTAGTGGTTTGCAGTGAAATAGCCGCCATTTAAAGACTACGTTTTTTTCTCATTTCTATACACTACAGTCCAGTGAACAATTATGTAGTGTACTGTACAGTAGCGTCAGTCTAGAGAATATGTTTTTCTCTCATTTCTATACACTACAGTCCAGTGAACAATTATGTAGTGTACTGTACAGTAGTGTCAGTCTAGGGAATACGTTTTTCTGTCATTTCTATACACTACAGTCCAGTGAACAATTATGTAGTGTGCAATACAGTAGCGTCAGTCTATAAAATACATATTTTATTTCAGTTATATGTACTACAGTCCAGTGAAAAATGTAGTGGTTTGCAGTAAAATAGCCGCCATTTAAAGACTACGTTTTTTTCTCATTTCTATACACTACAGTCCAGTGAACAATTATGTAGTGTACTGTACAGTAGCGTCAGTCTAGGGAATACGTTTCTCTGTCATTTCTATACACTACAGTCCAGTGAACAATTATGTAGTGTACTGTACAGTAGCGTCAGTCTAGGGAATACGTTTTTCTGTCATTTCTATATACTACAGTCCAGTGAACAATTATGTTGTGTGCTCTACAGTAGCGTCAGTCTATAAAATACGTATTTTCTTTCAGTTTTATGTACTACAGTCCAGTGAAAAATGTAGTGGTTTGTGGTAAAATAGCCACCATTTAAAAACTATGTTTTTATCTCATTTATATATACTACAGTCCAGTGAAAAATTCTGTAGTGTGCTGTAGAGCAGCATCAGTCTATAAAATACGTATTTTCTCAGTTATATGTACTACAGTCCAGTGAAAAATTGAGTGGTTTGCGGCAAATTAGCCGCAGTCTAAAAATTCCTTTTTTTTCCTCTCAGTTATATACACTCACCGGCCACTTTATTAGGTACACCATGCTAGTAACGGGTTGGACCCCCTTTTGCCTTCAGAACTGCCTCAATTCTTCGTGGCATAGATTCAACAAGGTGCTGGAAGCATTCCTCAGAGATTTTGGTCCATATTGACATGATGGCATCACACAGTTGCCGCAGATTTGTCGGCTGCACATCCATGATGCGAATCTCCCGTTCCACCACATCCCAAAGATGCTCTATTGGATTGAGATCTGGTGACTGTGGAGGCCATTTGAGTACAGTGAACTCATTGTCATGTTCAAGAAACCAGTCTGAGATGATTCCAGCTTTATGACATGGCGCATTATCCTGCTGAAAGTAGCCATCAGATGTTGGGTACATTGTGGTCATAAAGGGATGGACATGGTCAGCAACAATACTCAGGTAGGCTGTGGCGTTGCAACGATGCTCAATTGGTACCAAGGGGCCCAAAGAGTGCCAAGAAAATATTCCCCACACCATGACACCACCACCACCAGCTTGAACCGTTGATACAAGGCAGGATGGATCCATGCTTTCATGTTGTTGACGCCAAATTCTGACCCTACCATCCGAATGTCGCAGCAGAAATCGAGACTCATCAGACCAGGCAACGTTTTTCCAATCTTCTACTGTCCAATTTTGATGAGCTTGTGCAAATTGTAGCCTCAGTTTCCTGTTCTTAGCTGAAAGGAGTGGCAACCGGTGTGGTCTTCTGCTGCTGTAGCTCATCTGCCTCAAAGTTCGACGTACTGTGCGTTCAGAGATGCTCTTCTGCCTACCTTGGTTGTAACGGGTGGCAATTTGAGTCACTGTTGCCTTTCTATCAGCTCGAACCAGTCTGCCCATTCTCCTCTGACCTCTGGCATCAACAAGGCATTTCCGCCCACAGAACTGCCGCTCACTGGATGTTTTTTCTTTTTCGGACCATTCTCTGTAAACCCTAGAGATGGTTGTGCGTGAAAATCCCAGTAGATCAGCAGTTTCTGAAATACTCAGACCAGCCCTTCTGGCACCAACAACCATGCCACGTTCAAAGGCACTCAAATCACCTTTCTTCCCCATACTGATGCTCGGTTTGAACTGCAGGAGATTGTCTTGACCATGTCTACATGCCTAAATGCACTGAGTTGCCGCCATGTGATTGGCTGATTACAAATTAAGTGTTAACGAGCAGTTGGACAGGTGTACCTAATAAAGTGGCCGGTGAGTGTATACTACAGTGCAGTGAACAATTCTGTTGTGTGCAGTATAGTAGCCGCACTCTAGTGTTGACACCAACAAGTGACCAAGTTAGTTGAAGTAGCAGGTGAAGCACATAAAATTTTACACTGATAAAGCATGGCGGTGAACCCAGAGTGACCAAATTACACTCAGGAAGCAGGTGAAGCACATAATACTTTACACTGATACAGCATGGCGGTGAACCCAGAGTGACCAAGTTACACTCAGGTAGCAGGTGAAGCACATAAAATTTTACACTGACACAGCATGGCGGTGAACCCAGAGTGACCAAGTTACACTCAGGTAGCAGGAGAAGCACATAAAATTTTAAACTGACACAGCATGGTGGTGACACCACCAATGCCTTGGTCAGACTGAGATTGCAGTCAAATGGCTGTAGGTGAGCCTCCCAAAAATTTGTTTTGGATTGTCTGAAGTTGACCCTCCTAAAAAATTGTTTTTGAGTGTCTGTAGTTGACCCTCCTTTAAAATTGTTTTGGAGTGTCTGTAGTTGACCCTCCTGTAAACTTGTTTTTGAGTGTCTGTAGTTGACGCTCCTAAAAAATTTATTGGAGAGAGGGCCTGTAGGTGGCACTCCGTAAACATTGTTTGTAAAGAGCGCCAGTTGGCCCTCAGAAACATTGCCTGTTGGCTCAGTGTTTGTGTGCGAAGAGGAGGAAGAGGAGGAGAGGATACATAAAGAATCTTCATGTTGAGCTGCTTTCCCCCGGTGGAGATTTGCATTGCAGTGAAATCCAGGCTTTATTCATTTCAATAATCATCAGCCTGTCAGCGATGTCAATTGACAGGCGTGTACGCTTATCAGTGATGATGCCACCAGCTGCACTGAAGACCCGCTCTGAGAACACGCTAGCGGCAGGGCAGGCCAGCACCTCCAAGGTGTACAGAGCCATTTGTCATGTCCAGCTGTGCAACCCAGTAGTTGTATGGAGAAGAGTGATCACGCAGGACGTTCGTATGGTCAGCTAGGTACTCCCTCACCATCTTTCTGAACAGCTCCCCCCCTACTGGGGGACGGGTGACATAGTCTTGCTGGGGTGCCATAAAACTGGCAAAGGCCTTGGAGATTGTTCCCCTGCCAGTGTTTGACAAGCTGCCTGCTCCCCTCCTCTGCCCCGCTAGTTGGCCCACAGAACTATGTCCTCTGCCGCTAGCGGTGTCAGATGGGAAGGATAGTTTCAGCTTGTGCACCAGGGCCTGTTGATATTGATTCACTCTCATACTCCTCTCCTCTACAGGAATGAGAGTGGAAAAGTTCTGCTTGTACCGGGGGTCCAGGAGGGTGAACACCCAGTAATCAGTGCTGGCAAAAATGCAAGGGTCACGGGAAAGGCAGCCTAACATGATGTCAGCCATGTGCGCAAGAGTCCCAACACGCAAGAATTCCCTTTCCTCAATAGGCTGACTCTCCATTTCCTCCTCCTCCTCCAACTCCTCCTCTTCAGCCCATACACGCTCAACAGATAAGAAGGAATGAGCATAGGTACCCTCTTCAGTCTCGCCAACAGTCTCCTTCGCTTCCTTCTCTTCCTCCTCATCCTCCTCCAATATGCGCTGAGAAACAGACCTGAGGGTGGTCTGGCTATCAAGCAACGTATCTTCTTCCCCCATCTCCTGTGACAAGCGCAATGTCACGCTACGATGTGGGTGGGGAAACTCCACACCGAGCATACACTGATACACTACAGTGAGAAGAAGACCGATTAGCAGGTAAGAGGCCAGTGGCAAGGAATACCACTGAACCAAGTGCACCGGAAGTACCAGGAACCAAAGCTAGAGGGCAGGAACCCAGTGAGCCCCGTTCTTCACAGAGCCCCAGATGGTAGGGATGCACTTATCCAGAACTCACTGGCTGCACCTCCAGGATGGTCCCGGTGCACCTGGCAACTTACCTGCTGATACTGCTGATAGAAGCACCAGCAGTCCACACACCAAAGACTGGAACCCAGGCACGTGTACTGGAACCCGAACACCTAACAGGACACAGTACACACAACACACCCAGGAACCAGCTCACCGGCAACAACTCACAGTATCGCTGTTCCCCCTCCAGGGAACCCTGGAGCCCTCTCACCGAAGGCACATACATACAGGGAATGTCTGGACTCCATGTCAGAAGACACATGGCAGTCACAGACCAAACACCCATCCGCACATAAACCACATACCATAATAAGGGAAGGGGAAGGGGATGAGAAGACCTCGGGAAGACCTCAATGATATATTAGGTGGCCACAAGGACTGGGCAGATGGAGTCCCAGGAAAGGTGCATAGCTCCAGCAGCAACGGAGGCTGGAGCACAACAAACCCACCAGGCTAGCAACAACAGAATAAAAGCACCTAGTGACCACACCTAGGTCAATATGTTAACCTTATGAGAACCAGACAGGGAAGGAGGGAAGTATGAAATAAGAAGGGAACATACCAGCAACCAAAACTACACGTTGCCCCTGGCAAAAAGCAACCTTAGAATACCACCGTAGCCAGAATGCCAGGACACAAACATGAGCAACATGGAAGCCGTGTCACGGAGAACAACCGAGATCGTGACACCAATCTACGCGTTGCCCCTGGCAACCAGCATACAACCAAATCCGGAATACCAGGGCACAAACATGATCAACATGAA
>ONZH01029571.1:0-42656 GCA_900303285.1 Rhinella marina | reverse complement strand
GAAGATCCGAGCCCTATACTGTCTGAAGGGGTGGTGATATCTGCTCTTTATATTTAAGCTAAGGTGTTTGAGGCCCAGGGAGACGCACCGGAGTCTTGCCACCCTGGGAAATTGTTTGTTCCATCTGAATTGCGTCATAAGGTGTTTGAGGAACATCACTGTACGGTGCTTGCGGGACACCCTGGAAGTAAATCCTTTGTCGACCTAAACTCTCGTAGATTCTGGTGGCCAGGGCTGCGTAAGTGTGTTGAGGACTATGTGTCGGCCTGTAGTGTCTGTGCACGCGCTAAGGTGACACATACTCGACCTTCTGGAACCCTACTTTCGTTGCCCATTCTGTCCAGACCATGGACTCACTTGTCTATGGACTTTATCACTGATCTGCCTAATTTGTCTGGAAAGACAGTTATTCTGGTGGTTGTAGATCGGTTTAGTAAAATGGCGCACTTTATTGCATTGCCCAGACTCCCTAATGCTAAAACCCTTGCACAAGTGTTTGTTGACAACACTGTGAAACTTCATGGCATTCCCACTGACGTGGTCTCTGATCGTGGGACTCAGTTTGTGTCCAGATTCTGGAAGGCATTCTGTACTTGGCTCGGGGTACAACTGTCTTTTTCCCTTTTTTTTTTCACGCTCTGACAAATGCACAGACAGAGCATAGTAATCAGAGTCTGGAGACTTACTTGAGATGTTTTGTCTTTGAGAATCAGGAGGGGTGGTCCTCGTTTTTGTCTCTGGAAGAGTTTGCCATAAACAATGGTAGAAAGGAGTCCACTGGCAAGTCACCGTTTTTTTGGTGCATATGCGTTTCACCCACAGTTTGGCACTTTTTCTGGTTAAGATACCTCTGGTGTTCCTGAGGAGGAACATTTTTCATCATCATTGTCATCTAAATGGTGGAAAATTCAAAGTAACTAGTTAAATATGGGCAACAAGTACAAATGTGTGGCTGACAGGAAACGTATGAATGGTGCGGACCTAAGAGTGGGTGATTCTGTGTGGCTGTCCACAAGAAACATTAAGTTGAAAGTTCCTTCTTGGAAGTTGGGTCCAAGATTTATTGGTCCATATAAGATCACTGCCATTATTAATCCTGTAGCATTTCGTCTTGAACTTCCTCAGGCCCTGAAAATTCATAATGTATTTCACAGATCTTTGTTAAAGAGATATGTTGAATCTTTGGAGCTATTTCCCTTGCCACCCGCGCCTGTGATGGTAAACGGCAGTTTGGAATTCCAGATTTTTAGATTATTGACTCTCGAGTTCTTTGTAGAACTCTTCAATATCTTGTTCACTGGAAGGGTTATGGACCAGAGGAGAGGACGTAGGTACCAGCATCTTCGTGAATGCCAGTCGTTTGGTGAAAGCTTTTCACAGGTCTCATCCGGACAAAGTTGGTCCGGTGTGCCCGGAGGTCAGCCGTAGAAGGGGGGGTACTGTCAAGGACATTCCTGTGACAGGTAACAGGAGGTCTGTCAGATTGGCAACACGTGGTATAATCTGACATGTTTTCCTTTTTTGTTGTTGGTGTTTAACACACCCTTTTCCCTCAGGTGTTCCTGGTGTGGTAATTGTCCCTCCCCTATTTATTGCTTCTTCTCCCACTATTCCTTGCGGTTTATAGCTTCAGTTGTTGTTGCGGTGAGCAGTAGTTTGGGTCTCAGCTGAGATCCTGGAGCCTCCATTTCTTCATTGAAAGATAAGTTTCCCTTTCCCTTCTGTGTGTTTTGTTACTTTTCCCTGTTTTTTTTTGTTTTTAGGCCTAAGGGAGACTCCTGCTCGTCCTTTCTTTTGGAGGAACAGGTAGACTCATTCCTGTCATTAGTTCCAGGGTCCTTTAGGGTCAGTTCGGTGTTTAGGTTCCTGTGTATGAACTTGCCTACATTTGAGGCCTGTTCATACTGGTAGATAGACAGGAATTGAGCCAGGGTTTCCTGTAGGAGGTGTCCATCTTCCTTCCTTCCTTCCTTGGTTTCTAGGCCTAATCTCGTTTCCCTCCTACACTCGGTTTGGTCCCCCCCCCACACCTGCGTGTGACACATGCATTAAAAAAACTACAATGGAACAATCTAATATTATATTTTTCCACAAACATAACAGTAAGAATGATTATTGTACATGACAGATTTTATAGGCATTATAGGTTGTTCTCTTCTCTCCAATAATGATTATTGGAAAAAGAAATAATATTCTTCATAACTTTTGTTTTCAGCTATTTAAAGTTCGGTAAAATGTGGATAGTATACAATAAATCTACATTTTCACAAGTTATATTTGTTCAGGTTGATGTGATTGATGTGCAATGTTTTCACTTTCAGACGGATAAACTGAGCTCTGGTTCTGTAACAGAACTGACAGGAAATATATTATTAAAAATTATATGTGAAGCTAGGCATCTATTTCTACAAGAATGTTCATCTCTGTATACTGTAAAAACTGATCTCTCCATAAAAGTTTACAAGATCTATGGAAATTGAGACATTCAAGTTGTCAAGTAACTTCCCTTCCCCCTATAGTTTGTGAGCCAAAATTGAAAGTAAGGTAGCTATTGCCATTAGAGATGAGCGAGCACTAAAATGCTCGGGTGCTCGTTATTCAAGTCGAACTTTTCCCGATGCTCAGGTGCTCGTTTCGAATAACGAACCCCATTGAAGTCAATGGGAGACTCGAGCATTTTTGCGGGGGACCAAGGCTGGGTGAAAACCTGGAAACCTCAGAAAATGATGGAAACACCACGGAAATGGACAGGAAACAGCAGGGGCAGCATGCATGGATGCCTCTGAGGCTGCCTAATCCCACCATTACCCCAAATTCTCAGGCAACAGCCTGGTGGTTACCCTCATGGCAATTGTGCTCACCCAGACCAAGAAAGGCGAGGCAAATACCCATCACATATTAGGGAAGCACCCAACTAGGTGCAACGAAGGTCCATCACCGCCTGCAGGTGACACCACTGCTGGCACTGCAGCTGAAATCAAGTTTAGTATCTGATCTTATCAGTTGCTGTGCCTGCTGGTGGTATAGTGGTGAGCATAGCTACTTCCCAAGCAGTTGATCTGGGTTCGATTCCCATCTATTGCAGGAGACAATTCAGAATCAGTACAATATCTAATACGTCCCCTATCCGGGTAAATTGTTTGTAAAAAAGGCCTGTAGCTGGGGGGAAGGAGGTTGAGCTGGAAGAGCCAGAGGAGTGCCCCCTGGGCTAGCGTGTGTGGTGGTGACAACAGCCGGAATGGATTTGGAAAAACTGTTGCTTTAACCTGTATGGTATTGATTCTTCTCAGTTTAATACCGTATACGTCCCCGATCTTGGGACCCAATATTTAATGGATTTTTCGAAAACGGAAAAAGAGCTTGCTCTGGCCAGGGGAGTGTCCATGCTCTGCCTATCACAGGTCATGAGGCAAATAAAAGAAGAACAAAAACAAACATGAGTACAACTTCTAATACGACCCCTATCCGGCTAAATTGTTTGTAGAGTGGGCCTGTAGGTGGGGGGGGGGCAGGCTGGGGCAAGGAGGTTTCGCTGGAAGAGCCAGAGGAGTGCCCCCTGGGCTAGCGTGTGTGGTGGTGACAACAGCCAGAATGCATTTGGAAATACTCTAGCATCAGCCGGTGCAGTATCGATTCTTCTCAGTTTAATACCGTATACGTCCCCTATCTTGGGACCCTATATTTAATGGATATTTCGAACACGGAAAACGGAAAAAGAGCTTGCTCTGGCCAGGGGAGTGTCTTTCCCACTGCAGCTAAGGGGACGTGTCCATGCTCTGCCTATCACAGGTCATGAGGCAGATAAAAGAAGAACAAAAACAAACATCAGTACAACTTCTAATACGTCCCCTATCCGGCTAAATTGTTTGTAGAGTGGGCCTGTAGGTGGGGGGGGGGCAGGCTGGGGCAAGGAGGTTTCGCTGGAAGAGCCAGAGGAGTGCCCCCTGGGCTAGCGTGTGTGGTGGTGACAACAGCCGGAATGCATTTGGAAATACTCTAGCATCAGCCGGTGCAGTATCGATTCTTCTCAGTTTAATACCGTATACGTCCCCTATCTTGGGACCCTATATTTAATGGATATTTCGAACACGGAAAACGGAAAAAGAGCTTGCTCTGGCCAGGGGAGTGTCTTTCCCACTGCAGCTAAGGGGACGTGTCCATGCTCTGCCTATCACAGGTCATGAGGCAGATAAAAGAAGAACAAAAACAAACATCAGTACAACTTCTGATACGTCCCCTATCCAGCTAAATTGTTTGTAGAGTGGGCCTGTAGGTGGGGGGGGCAGGCTGGGGCAAGGAGGTTTCGCTGGAAGAGCCAGAGGAGTGCCCCCTGGGCTAGCGTGTGTGGTGGTGACAACAGCCGGATGGATTTAGAATGACGACGCAGGACCCCAACTTAAAAATTTAGCATCAACCGGTACAAAAACTTGGTAATAAGACAGCACTCCTTGAAGTAGCCTTACTTATCCTTCTCCGTTCAGCGGTGGTGCCTGCGGTGTTAGGCTCCAGTCCATTGAGCCCCCAAATACATGATATAGGTGAAGAAACCGCAGCACTCTTCGATTCAGATTCAAAACTTTAATCCATCAAAATAATGCGACGTTTCGACCGATACTGGTCTTTATCAAGCCATGATATTGGTAGCAAATGACTTGGTTGTATTGTGTGACGTACAGAAAGTGTCACCTGGACAGTATATACGGATGGGAGCGAATGTGCTGAACTGTGACACACAGAAAGGTTACACAAAGCTGAGTAAAATGGATTTGTATCACTGAGCTAAAACAACTGAAAAAATAATTTTTTTTTATATTTGTTTTTTTATATTTTTTTTACAATTTTGTTTTTTTGGGAACGTAACGTGCAGGAACTATGGTAGGACTGACTGACACCCTGTTAACGGTGGCTATTTAGTCTGCGACCCAGACAAATGTCGCACAGAGAGTTTTCTTGATCAAGCGGTAGATGATATTGGTAGCAAATGACTTGGTTGTATTCTGTGACGTACAGAAAGTGTCACCTGGACAGTATATACGGATGGGAGCGAATGTGCTGAACTGTGACACACAGAAAGGTTACACGCAGCTGAGTAAAATGGATTTGTATCACTGAGCTAAAACAACTGAAAAAATAATTTTTTTTTTTATATTTTGTTTTTTTGGGAACGTGACGTGCAGGAAATATGGTAGTACTGACTGACACCCTGTTAACGGTGGCTATTTAGTCTGCGACCCAGACAAATGTCGCACAGAGAGTTTTCTGGATCAAGCTGTAGATGCTATTGGTAGCAAATGACTTGGTTGTATTGTGTGACGTACAGAAAGTGTCACCTGGACAGTATATACGGATGGGAGCGAATGTGCTGAACTGTGACACACAGAAAGGTTACACACAGCTGAGTAAAATGGATTTGTATCACTGAGCTAAAACAACTGAAAAAATAATTTTTTTTTTTTTATATTTTGTTTTTTTGGGAACGTGACGTGCAGGAAATATGGTAGAACTGACTGACACCCTGTTAACGGTGGCTATTTAGTCTGCGACCCAGACAAATGTCGCACAGAGAGTTTTCTGGATCAAGCTGTAGATGATATTGGTAGCAAATGACTTGGTTGTATTGTGTGACGTACAGAAAGTGTCACCTGGACAGTATATATGGATCGGAGCGAATGTGCTGAACTGTGACACACAGAATGGTTCCACAGTGCTGTGTGCAATGGATTTGTATCACTGAGATAGAACAATAAAAAAAAACAGGGTTAGATATGGCGATAGATGCACTACTTGTGCCAGCCAGCCAAGTGACAAAAAAAAATAAATAAAATGTCTTCTAGCCCTTAGAAGGGCTGTTGGGTTCTTTGTGGGTGATCCCTGCCTAACAGACAACTAAATGCAGGCCCTAACACTGTCCCTGAAAGGCAGCAGCTCTATCCCTAACGAAATCCAGACGGCATCTGAGCCGAGCACCGCGGCCAGTCGGTAGTATATTCCAGGGTCACCTGATCAGGCCAGCCAACCCCTTCTATCGACATGTAAGGGCCCCACGTGATGCTGGGTGGTACGCAGAGTCTCCTGTCTTGTGATTGGCTGTGTTTTTAGGCGCCAAAAAAGCACGATGCGGAAGTTGCCATTTCCTCGAGCATGGCAAGATACTCTTTCGAGCAGCGAGCACTTACGAGTACCCTAATACTCGAACGAGCACCAAGCTCGGACGAGTATGCTCGCTCATCTCTAATTGCCATAAGAAAATGTGTTGTCTGTCAGTAAAAAAGCTTAAAAACACATTCAAAAATAAAAGGAAAATTACACTAGTTCTAGCAGGCTGTATATAAATAAGAGCACTTTAAAAATGTCACAAATAAATACTTCAAAAATTTGTAACATTTGACTTAGAAAGTGACTTGAGAAAGAAAAAGACTATATAACAAAAGTGCTATGCTGCCTCATTTGCCATTAAATGTTAGAACAGTTGATGGATTTTTCAGAAGCTGCCAGTTCTAAACTGTCATGAAAGTAAAAGTCCAAAACCAAAGAATTATTACAAAGGAGTTAACTGTTATGTACTTATTGTTACTAGAACCTAGTAATAAAAAGAATCCTATAAAATAGTCAAGGTATATACTCATAATCTGACGCAGGTCACAGGACACTTTGTACACACACCATGTTTGCCCAGTCAATTGGCAGCGTACAACTAGATTAAAAAAGAATATAGGGGGTATTAATGTTGCATATTTGGGGTTAGCTTTTGCATTGGAGTTGAAACAGTCGTATGTGCACCTATGTCACCTCTTATAATATAGCTCACAAATTAATAAATTTTGGACAAGTGCAATGTAGATTCACCAATTTCAATGAAAGTACACCCAGGGGATACCTGGACTGGAGTTGCAACTTTTTTACGACTTTACTCTGAAATCCCAGCCAAATTTTTACTGTACTTATGAAAGTGGAGCAGAACGTCGGGCCTCTCAAAACATCACAAGATTTTGTGCAAATGCCCACATGCAACCACACTGACAACGTGAAAAACTGGATTGTCCACTTTTGATAAGTATACCTCATAGTCTTTGTATACAAAGACTAAGGGAGGAAATATAAAGGCCTGTGCATCAGTTTTCTGCCATAAAAAAGTTTCAAAGTTTGGTGCGTGTCATTATTTTGTGCAAAAATATGTGACTTTTTGTGATTTTGTTTCTTTTGAACAATGGGCAAAAAGTATGAGCTGGTATGCACAAGATTTATCAAGTAGGGCACTGTTGGAAAATACAACATAAAACAAACAAAAAACTAAAGTACCATCTCTAGAAAAAATTGGCAGAGATTATGGCTAGGGATGAGCGAATTGACTTCGGATGAAATGTCCAAAGTCGATTCGCAAAAAGCTTTGTTCTAATACTGTACAGAGCGGAGCCAATACATTTTAATACTGTATGGGGCTCACACTCTGTACAGTATTAGAACCAAGTTTTTTGCGAATCGACTTTGGATATTTCATCCGAAGTCGATTCGCTCATCCCTAATTATGGCAATGCTGATTCCCTGCAAGGCAACAATTTGTAATGACACGCAATCTTTCTATAGTCACATACAGTACCTAAATATGACACAGGAATAAAAAGAAAACAAAGGACAGCATCTTTATATCATGCACCTCATCTTCTAGTTCTATTTTAGACTCAACTCAGTTCCCTGTGCTCAAAATGCCTAAAAACCGCCTTTTTTGTGAAAAAAAAACTACACAAACTCCACAGGAAATTCTGTGGTCAGCCAGGCCTGTTTCACAGGAATGTTACTAAATATGTACCTCAGAATAGTTATTTTTCATTGTTCTGTCCATCTCTGTGTTGCACCTTTGTTTCCATGCTGCCAGTGCTTGCTGTGTGCAGCATTACCAATATTAAGAAGTTTTGATTACAGTCTCCATAATTCCTTTCCCCACTCACAGAAATTACCTTTGTGCACAGCTACTTATATGCCCCTCTATTGCAAGATATAAGGTACTTTACAAGGAAGAGATACTGACTGAGACACAGCTCTGCTACTTATCTACACTTCAGTTTCCGCTGTCTGCAAACTAGTGTGTGAATGATATCCTCTCCAGAGAAAGAATGGCAGTTCAAGACCCTTAAGGTCCTTTTACACGGGCCGATTATCGGCCGAAAAATCGTTCCTAGGAACGCTAGTGCCGATAATCGGCCTGTGTAAAAGTGGCCCTAATCAGCCGACGAACGAGCAAAACGCTCGTTCGTCGGCTGATTGGATCTTTTGTAGAAACCAAAAGATCCAATCTGTCGGGCGCACATCGCCCTGTGTAAACAGGCGATGTGCGCCTGACAGTATGGAGCTTCCCGGCCGCACGAGCGATACAGCGATCACTCGTGCGGCCCGGCGCTCGATTCGTCGGGCCGTGTAAAGGCTCCCTGCCCGAGCGCCGATATCGCTGATCGGCGCTCGGGCAGGGAGAATAATCGGCCCGTCTAAAAGGGCCTATAGAGTAGTAGAGATAGTAGCCATGTGCCATATGTTCAGAGTATAGAACAAGGATCAGCAACCTTCGGCACTCCAGCTGTTGTGAAACTACAACTACCAGCATGCTCTTTCCACCTATGTGAAAGTTTAGATTAAAACCAATCAAGTGTGCATGATGGGAGATGTAGTTTCACAACACCTGGAGTGCCGGAGGTTGCTGACCCCTAGTATAGAAGCAGGAAATAAACAACCAGTTCATGGTTGTGTGACTCTATTTAACTCTTTCAGCCCCAGAGGTTTTTTAGTTTTTTGTGTTCGTTTTTTACTCCTTGTCTTTACAGGGTCATAACTGGTGGCTTGTTTTTTGCGTGACAAATTACAAATTGCAAGTCGACAAGACTTTGTTTTCCGTCTTGCATAATGGGAACCAGACAAATCCGTTATGATTCTCATAGACTTCTATTATGTTGGATTAAAACGGAATGCCTCTAAAGGCTTCCGTTTTGACTTCCATCTTATGGATTCCGTTATTTTCCATTATAACCATGTTATAATGGAAAACACAAACGGAAACCATAATGCTGATGTGAACCCACCCTTATCCAGTCTAAAAAACGGATCTCAGATGGAAATGGCTCAAACTGATGCAACAGGATCCGTTTTTTTTTTTTTTACAGGATCCGTTTTTTTTAATTATTATTTTAGTGCGGGATTATTCTGATTAAATTTTTAGTTTCACACAGTTTTTAAAGATTGGAAGACAATTTTAAGATCACATTTTCTGACACACAGATGCAATTTTTTGTTATAAACCAAGTAATGTAAGAGCAATAATGCATTTATATATTTAAAATGATACATTCTATTAGTAATTTATTCTTCATTATTTTTTCCATCTTGTATATTTTACTGTTGGCAAAAGTCGATTATTTCACAAGGAGATAGTTCAGAAAAAAGCACATAATGAGAAATTTCTGTGTAAGCACAGTCATCTTGCTCAATTTAGATCCTTATTGGAAAGTGAAGGCACAAATTAAGTAATCAATCTTTAGTTAATCCCTTTCACAAATAAACATATACACGTGACCAAGTATAGACGTGACATGCCAAACCTGTATTAAACTAGTTTACTGGTCTTACTTTTACCAGCATTTTACCTGTCTTAAGAAATTTAACCACTTCCAGTCTGCCCATTGACTATAAACGTCCTGGTAGTGGATCTCTATCTCTGAATGGACGTTTTAAAACGTCCTTGAGCTTTGCCCCCTGTGTGCAGCACCTGTACATAGAAGCTCCATGACTCAGCTGCCTCCTGACAGCCAAGAACATGGAGCTTTAACATGAGACCTTTTTTCCTGGCCTCCAGGCTTTTGATCACTCTGACAAGCTGTCAAAGCCATCACAAATGCTTGTACTATCTCCCTCTCATTACTGCCAGTCACAGAGCAGTTTACAACCACATATGGGGTGTTTCTGCAAACTTCAGAATCAGGAAAATAAATATTCAGGTTTGATTTGCGGTTTACCCTTGCTATCTTATAGGAAAAATGAATTAAAAATTGAAAATATGCAAAAAAATATATATTTATTTTTAAATTTCACCTTCCTTCTGTTTTAATTCTTGTGGGAAATCTAAAGGGTTAACAAACTTTGTAAAAATCAGTTTGGATTACATTGGGGGCTGTAGTTTCTAAAATATGTTCATTTATGGGAGGTTTCTATTATTTAAGCCCCTCAAAGTCACTTTAAAATTAACTATTGGAAATTTTCATGAAAATCTTAAAAATTACATCTAAAATTCGAAGCCTTCTAACGTCCTCAAAAAATAAAATTACATTTCCAAAATTATGCCAACCTAAAGTGGACATATGGTGAATGTTCATTAATAACAATTTTCTTAGATATCTCTATGCAACTTAAAAGCAGAGAAATTAATATTAAAAAAATTGTGATTTTTTTTCAAAATTTTCTGTAAATTTTGGATTTTTTTATAAATAAAGGTAAAATATATTGACTCAAATTTACCATTAACACAAAGTACAATGTGTCACAAGAAAATAATCTATGAATGGCTTGGATAAGTAAAAGCGTTCCAAAGTTATTTCCACATGAAGTGACACGTCAGATTTGCAAAATTAGGCCTGGTCAGGAAGGGGGTAAATGGCCCGGATGGGAAGTGGTTAAGTATAGAAAAATGCACATGGACGTATATGGCTTTCTTAATGGATTACAAATTACACATTTTTAGGCACTACACCTGGACCTATCAAGGCTCACAAGGTTAAGATAAATTCCTGGTTTGCAATCCCTCACTTAAACTCAAACAAATAATAAATGGGTATTGCTTAAAAAGAAAAAAAAACACTTTATTGAATAGTCAAACATAAAATCCCTTGTGAAGCAATTGGGACCCATTATTTTCAATATAGTGTGTGCACACAGATATCAGTGTCCACCGATCCAGAAGGAAAAACCCATGGATCAGAGGGCAAAGGCCAATATTGCCTGTATCCCAATGTTACCATGAATCAGGTGCACAATCAGGGACTTGGGGAGACAACGCACCTTGTGGGATAAACCCACACCTATTGTCCAGCATTGATGCCCCAAATCGTATATGATAAATACTGAGGTCATATACATTGAGTGCCTACCACGCAGGTCACTAATATGTGAAAAAATGGGCCCCCAATCTCGCTATTATTTAGCTGGTAAGCCCACTGTTAGAACCTCAGTGAAACAATATGCCAATGAACTAGTGCTACATCTAAAGTCTGATTAGCATTTACTATCTGAACTATAAAGACTCTAACTATCTCGTCTAAGCTACCCACTAATCAGCTCAATGTGCTTCATCATGAGCCAGTGTAGCATTTTGTTATTAGTAAATCAAGTTCAGAAGCTAATCCTAACTGTGCGGACCCCTCTAGAAATGCTTAGTGGCCGCACTCTGGCGCTCAGATGGCCATGAAGCGGCCGCCGAGAATCTCGCTATTTATGCAAGATGGCCCGCCCCCTGCACGTCATGATGAGCAGGTCCATGTCATCCCACGATCCGGCTTGGTGAAAGATGAAGCGCTGCTAAGCATCACGTTTCTCACCAGTCCAGTCGCGGCACTCAGATGGGGGACCCGAAGGGAGGAGTAACTCCTCATCCCAAGTAAGGCAACTGTGGCGAATATATATGGACCCAATGGAGGAACTGACAAGCCAAAGAGGGCTTAAATTAAGAGAAGCCCTATCTTGATAAAAGCATTGCACATGACCATGCTACAATGTAACCATAATTCGGAACAATGTAGCAGGGTAAATTCTGACATAGCTACATAATGTATAGTTATTGAAAAGGAGAGAATGTATTGAAATATAGCAATATATCTCTATTCCAAGTAGAGGCACACATCTGTGGGCTCACAATGAGCTGGTGCTTCGGTTGGTACTTTCATTCTTGAACACAACACCTTCCTCTTCAATAACAAATTACACCAACATGGTTATTGAAAAGGAGAGAATGTATTGGAATATAGCGATATATCTCTATTCCACTGATATAGTTATATGATTTTAATCATAAATGGATGAAGGCTCCTTTACTCCCTTATATAGTGTTTTTAATGGGACAACATTGCACAAAAGGAACAATAACCCTCGAGGGATGAAAAGGCCTCATCATTTGGAAATGGTGCATTGTCTCTTACAAGAGCAAAATAAAATATTCAACGCCCATGCTGGAACTATTCAGTGCATGATCAGGGCCAAATATGAATGAGCCGGGTAAAGTGACAATACTCAGAGGAAGCTGGTAAATGATATATGATCATTTAGACCCTTTGGTCGCACCGTATTCAACTGAAAGGTCCACATTGCCTCTTTTTGTAACACCCACCTATCAAAATCACCCCCGCGGGGGGATGGACGAATGAATTCAATGCCTTGGAACAGAATAGCACCCAGGTCATTGGCCTGACATACTGCTACATGCCGGGCCACCTGGGTATCAGCTTAGTTCTTAACATCATTAAGATGTTCCCCAATGCGTCTCCGGAATTCCCGCCCCGTCTTCCCCATGTACTGAAGACCACATCTGCAAGTGGCCAAATAAATCACCCCGACAGATCTGCAGTTGATAAATGACCTGATGTGGTACCTCAATCCAGTGGTGGTGCTATAAAGGTTTTTCCTTTTTTAATCGAACCACATGTGATACAACCTCCACATTTGAAGGTACCCTGAAGCTGATCTCTGAAACTGTACTCCGTTGATGTTAGGGGGTTATGGAAGCTGTGAACAAGACGATCCCTGATATTTCTTCCTTTCCAATAGGTGATGGCTAGAGAGGCCCCACCAGATGGCCAACATCTGGGTCAGCTTGTAAAATCCCCCAATAATGTGATAGTATCTCTCTGACTTGAACGTGAGCCTCATCATATTCTTCAATGATACAGAGCTGCATCGAATCGTCACTTTGAATACGTGGATTCAGGAGCATTTCCCTGTTTTCACACAGGGCATTCTGGTATGCCTTATTCAAGACTTGTGTTGGATATCCACGATTACAAAATTGCGTTCTCAAGTCATTGGCGGCTACACAAAAATCACTCAGTGAGGAGCAGTTGTGACGTAGGCGCAAATACTGCCCCTTCGGAATCCCCTGTTTTAGGGCTCTTAGATGGCAGCTTCTCCATTCAAGAAGGTTGTTGGTGGCCGTTTTCTTTCTGAACAGCCGGGTACCAATATTCCCCTCCTCATCCTTATAGATGGTAAGATCTAAAAATTTGACGGTGTGGGAATCAATTTCAGAAGTGAAGTAAAGACCACAGTCGTTTCTGTTTAAGCATTGAACCAAGGTCTTGAACCGCTCCTCCTCCCTTTTCCAAAGGATCAGTACGTCATCGATATATCTTAGCCATAAGACTATCGATGACGCAAACTCACTCATGGGGTCACCGAACACCACCTCCCTCTCCCAACCACCCAAGTAGAGGTAAGCGTACGGGGATCCCCATGGCCACACCCCTAACTTGGTGGTAGAATTTGTTATTGAAGAGGAAGGTGTTGTGTTCAAGAATGCAAGTACCAACCAAAGCACCAACTCATTGTGAGTCCACAGATGTGTGCCTCTACTTGGAAAAGAGATATATTGCTATATTTCAATACATTATCTCCTTTTCAATAACTATACACTATGTAGCTATGTCAGAATTTACCCTTTTACATTGTTCCAAATTATGGTTACATTGTAGCATGGTCATGTGCAATGCTTTTATCGAGATAGGGCTTCTCTTAATTTATGCCCTCTTTGGCTTGCCAGTTCCTCCATCGCCACAGTTTCCTTACTTGGGATGAGGAGTTACTCCTCCCTTCGGGTCCCCCATCTGAGTGCCGCGAATCGGACTGGTGAGAAGCGTGATGCTTAGCAGCGCTTCATATTTCGCCAAACCGGATCGCGGGATGACATGGACCTGCTCATCATGATGTGCAGGGGGCGGGCCATCTTGCATAAATAACGGGATTCTTGGCGGCCGCTTCACGGCCCTCTGAGCGCCAGAGCACGGCTGCTAACCATTTGTAGAGGGGTCGGCTCAGTTAGGATTAGCTTCTGAACTTGATTTACTAATAACAAAACGCTACACTGGCTCCTGACAAAGCACATGATTGTTGAGCTGATGAGTGGGTAGCTTAGATGAGATAGTTAGAGTCTTTATAGTTCAGACAGTAAATGCTAATCAGACTTTAGATGTAGCACTAGTTCATTGGCATCTTGTTTCACTGAGGTTCAGTGGGCTTACCAGCTAAATAATGGCGAGATTGGGGGCCCGTTTTTCACATATTAGTGACCTGCGTGGTAGGCACTGAATGTATATGACCTCAGTGTTTATCAGATACAATTTGGGGCATCAATGCTGGACAATAGGCGTGGTTTTATCCCACAAGGTGCGTTGTCTCACCAAGTCCCTGATTGTGCACCTGATTCATGGTAACATTGGGACATAGGCAATATTGGCCTTTGCCCTCTGATCCATAGGTTTTTTCCTTCTGGATCGGTGGACACTGATATCTGTGTGCACACACTATATGGAAAATACTGGGTCCCAATTGCTGCACAAGGGATTTTACGTTTGACTATTCAATAAAGTGTTTTGTTTTTTTTTAAGCAATACCCATTTATTATTTCTTTGACTATACCTGGACATACAACAGTTTATCATACATAAATAAGATCACCATAAAAGGCTTACTTACTTTGCTTTTGATGAACTGTGTGAAGTCCTAATGTTACATCTGCTTTTTGGGTTCAGAAAAGCACAGGTCTTTTGGCAGTCTGAAAGCAACCTTTGTATTTTTTGTGAAATTTACAGGGTTTTAAAAAGTAGTAGAAAGTCTGTAATATGTTTTTTCAAAAACTAAGGGGGATATTTACTAAATTTAGTCGCCGGTCTTAGTCCATGTCCGCTGCCTCTTGATGTAGAGGTATATCTTAGATGCTTTACTGGCAACCGTGCAATTTGCTTAAATCTAGGCCAGACATAGAAAATTATAAATCAAAGAGGCCTGCTGGCCCATCCCCGTCCCTCATGACCCCTTTTTCCGCCACCTCGGAAAAGTGTTGTGAGCGGAGAAAAGTTGCAACCAAATCTGCAACACAAGTACGCCAAAAAGTAGCATACTTTCCATAATAAATGACCCCCTAAGTTTCTACCAGATTCTACCACCAAAACTAGAGACTCTTCTGCTATACATAAAATAATTATTAAAGAAGTTTATTTGGATATCTGACATTGCAAACATGGATCTGAGAAGGACTTCACCATCTTCTTCACCTCCCACCTTTTGTACTCTAGATCGGATATGCTTTTAACATTGTTTAAAGTTTCAAATACCACAATAAGTCTCATTTCACCAGATAATGCACCTACCTATATCTATTGAATTTGCAGAACCCACACACAAAACCCCAGCCCATATCTGGCATCTAAATGACCACAGTTACTCTGAGAGAGGTACTACAAAAACAACTGAAATTTTGACTTTAATGCTCACTCTATCCATAACTCATTTGCAGTATGGAATGCACATAAAGAATATATGCATAGGCTATTTATACAAATCTCAGCCTCCATAAAAAAATAAAATAAAAACATCCCAGACTTTTCACTAGCCCAGTCGAATTTCATCCTCTTTAACAATACAAATTGCAATTCATTTTCATTTGTTAGTGTAACTGGACCCACATCGATTAGCTGATTATTGGAGTGGCTATAGTTTGAGAAGAATTTGAATTGTGCTTCAACAGAATAATTTATAAAACAAACTAATAAAACTGTCCTGGACAAAAATAAATATTTTGTTGCTCAACCTTTTGAGACAATCGCTGCAATCAAGCAATTTTCGTAACTCTCAGTAAAACTTCTGCACCTGTCCACAGGTATTTTAGCTTTCTCCTAATGAGAAAGTTGCTCCAGCTATCTCAGATTTGAAGGGTTCCTTCTCCAGACTGCATGTTGTAGCTCATTCTACATCTGTTCAATAGGATTTAAATCAGGTCTCATACAATTTAGAGTAGTCCAATTCTTGGATGTTTTTAGCTGTGTATATTGGATCATTTTTCTGTTGGAGGACTCATAACCTGCAATTGAGATCAAGCTTTCTGACACTGGGAAGCACATTTTGCTTCATAATGTCTTGATATTCTTGAATTTACTTGTACTCTGCATAGATTCAAGACACCCCATTCCAGATACAGCAAAGCAGCCTCAAAATATAACCAAGCCCCTTCCATGTTTCACAGTAGATACAATGTTCTTTTCTTGGTTTGCTTCAATTTTGCATCTGTGCACACAGAGCTGATGTGACAAAGAGCTCTAGATTTGTCTCACCTATCCAAAGGGCATTGTCCCAGAAGCTTTGTGGTTTGTCAATATGCATTTTGGCAAATTGCAGTCTCACTTTTTATGATT
Source organism: Rhinella marina (assembly GCA_900303285.1). Classification (NCBI taxonomy): domain Eukaryota; kingdom Metazoa; phylum Chordata; class Amphibia; order Anura; family Bufonidae; genus Rhinella; species Rhinella marina. The sequence continues at coordinate 26,226 of ONZH01029571.1, read as the reverse complement.
TGCTTTCAACAGTGGTTTCTTCCTCAGTCAATTTCTATTAAGTTCCATTCCATTAAGACAGCGACAAATGGTGCAATCTGACACTGATGTACCTTGACCTTGGAGTTTACCTCTAATCTCTTTGAATGTTGTTCTGGGCTCTTTGGGTACCATTTTTGCTATCTGTCGCTTTAATTTGTCACCAATTTTGATGGCCACTTCCAGGGAGGATGGCTACAGCGCCATAGACCATAAACTTCTTAATAAACTGTGCAACTATAGTAACAGGAACATCGAGCTATTTGGAAGTAGTCTTATAGCCTTTACCATTAACATATTTGTCTATAATTTTCTTTTTACTCTCCTGAGACAACTCTCTCCTTACCTTTCTTTAGTCCATGTTCAGTGTGATACCCGCCATGATACTAAACAGCACAGTGATTACTTCTCACCCCTTAAATAGGCAGACTGATTACAAGTTGTAGGACACCTAGGATGCTAATTACAGGACACACCTTTTTGTGTTTAAGTCTTTTTCTAGGGGTGCCAACACTTTTTGTGCAAGCCAGTTTCATTAGTTTGTTTTTTAACATTGTTCTGTTGAACCACAAATTAAAAACAATGCCTAATTTTTATTAGCTGATTTTCAATACATTTTTATTTATTATTACTTTTTTCAGTTTCAAGTTATTTCAGTGACCATTGTAGATTTTTCTTTCTTTAATGGAAGACTACCAAATCTTTTGCCCACATGTGTATAGATGTAAATTAACTGGTTACATAGTAGACAAGCTTGAAGGAAGATGTAGATCCATCAAGTCCAACTGAACAAGTGCCTACTACCCTGTAATAGGGGGAAAAATAGGGGACCCAAATTTTGCTCTTATAGTAAATAATCTTTCCTCTAATTGTAGAAGATGTTCTCTTGACATACAGATCTAAAAATATGATCTATGAGATTCAATACTGTCCATCCATATACACTGTCTGCCAAAAAAAGGTCACACACTCTAATATTTTGTTGGACCACTTTTAGCTTTGGTTACGGCAGACATTTGTGTGGCATTATTTCCACAACCTTTATTTCAGCAATGTCACAACATTTATTTCTGACCAGTGTTGCATTAATTTTCCCCCAAAATCTTGTATTGGGAGATTTGGACTACTGTGCAGTCTTCACATGCACATCCCAAATATTCTCAATGGGGTTTAGGTCTGAACTCTTTCATAATTTGAGCCCTATAAATTCTTCGCATATGCCCTTACCATCAGGGAAGAAAAAAAATCCATTGATGGGATAGCCTGGTCATTCAGTATATTCAGGTGACCTCATTCTTTGGGCACATAACATTGCCGAACCTAACCCTGACCAATAGGGAGGCTCTTACATATTTGTTTATTTAAATCCAGATGGTGACCTTTTTTTTTGGCTAGGCAGTGTATTCGTACATTGCACCATAATTAGGTCACCCCTAAGCCATTTTTCTTCTACGTTGAAAAATTCAAGCTTGATAACTTGTCTTGGTGCTGCTCACCCATAACTTCGTTTACTTTGGTTGTCCTCCTTTACACTTATGCCCTTATGCATGGCTTCCATTTTCTTTTTTTCTGGACAACCTATCCCAAAATCACAGCTAGCCAACATTTTTTTATCAACAAAACCATAATGAATGATAAATATTATAAGTAATACATGTCTATAGCTCAATATACTGATAAGAAATCATCACCAGCATTTACTGTGAGCTGTAAAATGATGATAATTACCACCAAAATAATCTAATCAAGTACCAACAGCCTTAAAAGTATCACGGACACATATTTTTTTTCACGGACACAGGAAAAAAGTCACCTATTTGTATGGACTGCCCAGGAATTTCAGGACGGTTGGCAACCCTGGGTTAGTATGGAGGTAAAACTATGTTCATGTCATGAGCATATAAGTCTCTTTTGATGCATCTCATGAATCTATTAGCCTTAGCAGCAGCTGACTGGCACTAGTTGCTAAATCGAAGAGTTTTTTCCCCAGGATTCTTTAGGGTTTGATTCTACATGGCCCCAGTGTTATGGAACAAGCACTAGAACTAGAACAGCACTGCTCTGTACACTGCTAGTGGCTGTAAGTGGTGCTGCTCCAATTCACTTTTTTAATTGTTCCATTAATGTAGCTGTATAAGGGCTTCATTTTTATGAGATGAGTTGTATTTTTTAATTGCATAATTTTGGGGTACATAGAATCTAATGATTAGCTGTTATTCATTGGTTTATTTATTTTTTGGGAGTGGAGATGCAAAAAGACATCAATCATAACATAATAGTTTGCTATAGGAAAATCTCCTTTGATTTATTGCACCTTGAAATCATCATCAAATGCTCTTTATTACTCAAAAAGCTCAATTCTGAAACCTGGTAACTTTACCTTTTGCTAATTTTTCAATAATAAATGCTCATACCTAGTGATAAGTGTGTTGTCCTTAAAATGCTGAAGAAAGATATGCATAGTACTATGTTCTGTTATTGCGCTTGAGCCACTTTTACTGTTTGATCGTAAGACACATGCTGCTTGATGTGCATTGCTTCTGTGAACACAATATAGCCTCATTTTCCAAAACACATTTTTAATTTGGTTTTCATATATATAAGATGCTTCTATGGTAGAATTCAGACTGTTTTAATTAAATCGACCAGGAGGCTGATACATACCCAACAGTAAGGTATAGAATTAAAATAGATTTTGTTTTTCCTCTGTATATAACATGTGGGTTTGTGCAGATGTTAAACCATTTCAATCACCTTTTGTTCCAAAGAAGAGACTGAATATACATATGGTAAGAGGTTTTTCTTCATTTTGCATGTAACATTAGGAATGTTAACCACTCTACCGAGACAGAAAACCATCTATGGGCAGATTTCATTCTACTCCTTCATGTCGCTTCTTTAAAAAGTCTATAATTACATTTGCTTATTAGAATTTTAATATACTATGCCTACCTTCTACAGCCATTTGATGCAGAGTGTGTTGTTTCAGTAGCCTCCTAGGCCCTATATAAAGAGTTTTTATGACCTTCTATCTCTTGCAGCATAATATATGACCTAGAGCTTTATTATAGCATATGTGTAACTGAGGAACACTTTGAATATCATGCACTGAGCATGCTGTCATCTAACCAGTCCTGGGACTAACAATCAATTCCCAACAGCCTACCTAAAATGAGAAATATTTCATACTGACTATAGAACTATATTGTACTCTTTATATTGCCATTACACAAATAAAATATGTTTTCATCCTCTTTGGAAAAATACATAGATAGACAGACAGACAAACAGAAAGACAGGTGGGTGGATGGATGTATGGATAGATAGATAGATAGATAGATAGATAGATAGACGGCTAGATTGACAGGCGGATAGACAGAGAGAAAGATGGATAAAACTATATTGTACTCTTTATATTGCCATTACAATAAAAATAAAATATGATTTCATCCTCTTTGGAAAGATAGATAGATAGATAGATAGATAGATAGATAGATAGATAGATAATTGATAGCTGGACAGAATGGATGGACAGAGAGAAAGATAGATAGATAGATAGATAGATAGATAGATAGATAGATAGATAGACAGACAAACAGAAAGATAGGTGGATAGATAGGTGGATAGATAGATAGATAGATAGATAGATAGATAGATAGATAGATAGATAGATAGATAATTGATAGCTGGACAGAATGGATGGACAGAGAGAAAGATAAATAAATAGATAGATAGATAGATAGATAGATAGATAGATAGATAGATAGATAGAGCTGGACAGAATGGATGGACAGAGAGATAGAGAGGTGTATCCGCATGGGTGAATAAAGGATTTTTTATTTTTATTTTTGGAGTACTGCCTACTTGCTGTTTATGGACGGAGAGAGAGATAGATAGATAGATAGATAGATAGATAGACAGAAAGACAGATGGATGGATAAAAGGACAGGCAGATAGATTAGATCGCTAGATAGAGAAATAGATGGATTCCCCGATCGTTCGATTGATTGATTGACCAAAATAGTTACCATTTTGAATTGCATTTGAAACCAGAATGTAGTATTTGTACATCTCCAAGTGAAAATATTAAGGTATTTGATCGGACTGATTTTATTTGTAATGTATTGATCTCTTGCTCTCTTGCTGGGATGACTCAACGGATAGATAGACAGATTGACAGGCGGATAGACAGAGAGAAAGATGGATAAAACTATATTGTACTCTTTATATTGCCATTACACAAATAAAATATGATTTCATCCTCTTTGGAAAGATAGATAGATAGATAGATAGATAGATAGATAGATAGATAGATTGATAGATAATTGATATCTGGACAGAATGGATGGACAGAGAGAAAGATAGATAGATAGATAGATAGATAGATAGATAGATAGATAGATAGATAGACAGACAAACAGAAAGATAGGTGGATAGATAGATAGGTGTATAGATAGATAGATATAAATGAAAAATACTTATCGGCAGCACTGGAAAGCACAAGCAGAGGTGCACGCCCAGGATCAGACCAAGATCAATATATATAGAGAAAAAATGGCAGCACTCTCCAAGTAAGTATAAAAAGTGACGGTCTTTATTACCCCATGTGGGAAAGCGACGTTTCGGCTCTGAACTGAGCCTTTCTCAAGCAAGATAGATAGATAGATAGATAGATAGATAGATAATTGATAGCTGGACAGAATGGATGGACAGAGAGAAAGATAAATAGATAGATAGATAGATAGATAGATAGATAGATAGATAGATAGATAGATAGAGCTGGACAGAATGGATGGACAGAGAGATAGGCGTATCCGCATGGGTGAATAAAGGATTTTTTATTTTTATTTTTGGAGTGCTTCCTACTTGCTGTTTATGGACGGAGAGAGAGAGAGATAGATAGATAGATAGATAGATAGATAGATAGATAGATAGATAGATAGATAGACAGAACGACAGATGGATGGATAAAAGGACAGGCAGATAGATTAGATCGCTAGATAGAGAAATAGATGGATTCCCCGATCGTTCGATTGATTGATTGACCAAAATAGTTACCATTTTGAATTGCATTTGAAACCAGAATGTAGTATTTGAGTCCTTGCCTAAAAACAGTTTCAATTTCATCCTGGATGTGGGTATGACATCTCCAAGTGAAAATATTAAGGTGTTTGATCGGACTGATTTTATTTGTAATGTATTGCTCTCTTGCTCTCTTGCTGGGATGACTCAACATGGTACAGTACAATGTACAATAGTCCTAGAGACAACCTACCTCATATACAGTTTGTAGAATCTAAGATGGACCCTAAGGCTGTGCTGGCACCTGATCCTTGACATTAACACAATCTTTCCTACTGAGTCACCATCCACCATGACTGATGTTATCCATTAGTGCCTGTCGACCCACTCCACTCTGTCGCAGACTGCTGGAGGAGACTGGACAGTTTCTTCAAATATTTTATTATTTGTAACTGTATCTAAGTGTGAATAACATCTTTTATACTTACACAGCTGTCGGAAATACTCAGGAAAATATGAGTTAAAATTCTAGGAAAAATACTGAAAGGAGACAAAAAAAGCCGTATCTTCGTTTCTTAGCAACTGTATATGTCTATATGAAACTCTTTTCTGCAGCGACAAAGCTTTTTTATTTTTTCCTCTCTTTCTCTGTGTATATTTTTTAATACATTAACCTTTACTCTTTTCTCAGATATATTAGCAAATGTGATCCTGCAGATAAAGACATATATATTCCTCTTTGGAAATGAAGAACTTCTGTTGAAGCATGCTCATTCAGACTAGATTTTATGTATTAAACAGGGTCTGAATGAATCCACATTTACTTAGCTATTGGACTAGATTTTTACTTTTAAAATGCTTACACTAATACTCAGAGGACTGATCATTTTTTAATTATATGAAAACTGGTAAGAACATACACACACAGGAAATGCAGAGGAGCAAAAAGTTAAAGTGTTGGTCCACCTCACACTCTGGTGGCATATCACTACTAGCATATAACACCAGTGACAGATAGGTGAGGGTTAGAGATGAGCGAGCATGCTCGTCCGAGCTTGGTGCTCGTTCGAGCATTAGGGTACTCGTAAGTGCTTGATGCTCGGACGAGTATCTCGCCATGCTCGAGGAAATGGCATCTCCCGCATTTTGAATTTTTGGCGCCTATAAACTCAGCCAATCACAAGCCAAGAAACTCTGCGGTACACCCAGCATCACGTGGGGCCCTTACATGTCGATAGCAGGAGTTGGCTGGCCAGATCAGGTGACCCTGGAATCAGTCGCTGCCTGGATGTCGTTAGGGACAGATCTGCTGCGTTTCAGGGAGAGTGTTAGGGCCTGGATTTAGTTCTCTGTTAGGCAGGAGTGATCTCAAAAGAACTCAACAGCCCTTCTAAGGGCTACAAGACATTTTTGTCTCCTGGCTGAGCTGGCTGGCACTAGTAGTGCAGCTATCACCATATATAACAATTTTTTTTTTATTGTTTTATCTCAGTGATACAAATCCATTTCATACAGCTGTGTGGAACCATTCTGTGTGTCACAGTTCAGCTGTCCAGTCACCACAAACCACAATCCGTATTTTCTGTCCAGGTGACCCATACTGTACGTCACGTAATCAAATACGGTCTTTTGCTTTCACTGATACAGCTACATTAGAAAAATCTGAGTGAGCCATTTTTCTGGGTTGCAGTCAAAATAGCCACAGTCAGCAGGGGCTGAGTTTGCTCTCTGATATTTTCTGCACGTCAAGGTAAAAAAAAAAAAATAGTTTTTTTTTGTTTTATCTCAGTGATACAAATCCATTTCATACAGCTGTGTGGAACCATTCTATGTGTCACAGTTCAACTGTCCATTCACCACAAACCACAATCCATATTTTCTGTCCAGGTGATCTATACTGCACGTCACGTAATTAAAAAAGGTCTTTTGCTCTCACTGATACAGCTACATTACAAAAATCTGAGTGCAACATTTTTCTTGGTTGCAGTCAAAATAGCCACAGTCAGCAGGGGCTGAGTTTGCTCTCTGATATATTCTGCACGTCACGTTAAAAAAAAACAAAAAAAAAATAATAGTTTTATTGTTGTTTTATCTCAGTGATACAAATCCATTTCATATAGCTGTGTGGAATCATTCTGTGTGTCACAGTTCAGCTGTCCATTCACCACAAACCACAATCCGTATTTTCTGTCCAGGTGACCAATTCTGTACGTCACGTAATTAAAAAAGGTCTTTTGTTCTCACTGATACAGCTACATTACAAAAATCTCTGTGCAACATTTGTCTGGGTTGCACTTAAGCAGACCAAGTCTGCCTAATCTAATAGTTTCTGTGTAATTGCTCCATACTGCACGGTACGTAATAACATACGTAATTTTGCTCTAACTTATCCACCTATATACAAAGCACAATCCGTATTTTCTGTCCAGGTGACCAATTCTGTACGTCACGTAATTAAAAAAGGTCTTTTGTTCTCACTGATACAGCTACATTACAAAAATCTATGTGCAACATTTGTCTAGGTTGCACTTAAGCAGACCAAGTCTGCCTAATCTAATAGTTTCAGTGTAATTGCTCCATACTGCACAGTACGTAATAACATACGTAATTTCGCTCTAACTTATCCACCTATATACAAAGCACAATCCGTATTTTCTGTCCAGGTGACCAATTCTGTACGTCACGTAATTAAAAAATGTCTTTTGCTCTCACTGATACAGCTACCTTACAAAAATCTCTGTGCAACATTTGTCTGGGTTGCACTTAAGCAGACGTGGGCGTGGGCATTCAATTACTGCAGGGGGCAGAGGCCGTGGTACTGGGCAGGGTGAGACAGTACCTGCTGATGAGGGAGCAGGGGAACGCCGCATAGCTACACTCCCTAGCTTCATGTCTCAACTTACAGGGACACGTGGTAGAGGACTGTTGAAACCACAACAGTTTGGAATGCGATCCGGCATACTCTGAGGAACTGTTTCCTGGACCCTTCCCAGAGTCACAAACCACTTCTCAGGTTGCTGCTGACCTCTTTCCCGATGCCCAAGTTTTCCAACTGTCGCAGTCTGTGGGTGATGATGATGACATTGTTGACTTAGTGGAAGAAGTGTGTAAAGAGGTGTCGGACGATGAGGAGACACGGTTGTCAGACAGTGGTGAAGTAGTTATCAGGGCAGGAAGTCCGAGGGGGGAGCAGACTGAGGAATCGGAGGATGACGAGGTGACTGACCCAAGCTGGGTTGATAAGCCGAGTGAAGACAGTGCTTCTGAGGCGGAGGCGAGTGCTGCACCAGAACAGGTTGGAAGAGGCAGTGGTGTGGCCAGAGGGAGAAGCAGGGCCAGAGCTGGTGCATCAGCAGCAACTGTCTCACACAGTGAAGCTCCCGTGGCGAGGCCTAGATGTTCGCAAGTCTGGAGGTTCTTTAAAGAAATTGAGGATGACAGACGGACTGTGGTGTGCAACCTGTGCCACACCAGGATCAGCAGGGGTGCCAAAACTACTAGTCTAACCACCACCAGCATGCGCAGACATATGAGTGCTAAACACCCCACTCAATGGAACCAAGGCCGTTAACCTCCTGCTGGTCAAACCACTGCTCCTTCCCCTGAGTCACTCGCTGCCTCTGCTAGTCAACCCCCTGCCCAGGACCCCGGCACGAGTGCCTCCCATCGTAAAACCACACCTTCGCCTCCACGATCCTCCATAGCGTCCACCAATGTGTCCCTGCGCAGCGTTAAGCTGTCTTTACAGCAGACGCTGGAGCGCAAGAGGAAATACAGTTCCACCCACCCACATGCCCAAGCCCTCAACGTCCACATCTCCAAATTGCTGAGCCTGGAGATGCTGCCCTATAGGCTGGTAGAGACCAAGGCCTTTCGCAACCTCATGGCGGTGGCTGCCCCTCGGTATTCGGTCCCCAGCCGCCACTATTTTTCCCGATGTGCCATCCCAGCCCTACACCAGCACGTGTCACAGAACATCATCCGTGCACTGACCAACGCTGTTTCTGAGAAGGTCCCCCTAACCAAGGACACGTGGACAAGTGCTGCCGGGCAGGGACACTATATATCACTGACGGCACATTGGGTTAACTTGGTGGAGGCTGGGACCGAGTCTGACCTGGGGCCGCTCATGTACTGCCCACACCGAGGATTGCGGGGCCTACCTCGGTCACGGTCTCTCAGACGTACTATGCTTCCTTCTTCGACCCCTCCTCTACCTCCTCCTCCGAATTACCATCCGTGGGCACAGCGCCGTCAGTCGGTAGCTCTAGGCGCAGCAGCAGTCCCGTGGGTAAACGCCAGCAGGCGGTGCTCAAACTGCTGAGCTTAGGTGACAAAAGGCACACCGCCCAAGAGCTGTTACAGGGCATCACGGCTCAGACCGATCTGTGGCTGGCACCGCTGAACCTCAAGCCAGGCATGGTTGTGTGTGACAACGGGCGTAACCTGGTGGCGGCTCTGCAACTCGGCAGACTCACACATGAGCCATGCCTGGCCCACGTGTTCAATCTCATAGTTCAGCGGTTCCTCAAGACATACCCCAATCTGTCTGATTTGCTCACCAACGTGCGCCACATCTGTGCGCATTTCCGCAAGTCAACCACAGATGCTGCCACTCTCAGGGCAGCGCAGCGCCGCCTACAACTGCCCGCTCACCGACTGTTGTGCGATGTGCCCACGAGATGGAATTCGACATTAAACATGTTATCCAGAGTTTACCAGCAGCGCAGAGCGATTGTAGACTGCCAGATGTCAACTTCCACCAGAACTGGTAGTCAGGTCAGTCAGATTCCTCAAGTTTACAATGAGGAGTGGACGTGGATGTCTGATATCTGCCAGGTATTGAGCAACTTTGAGGAGTCAACACAGATGGTCAGCGGCGATGCTGCCATTATCAGCCTCACCATCCCGCTGCTTTGCCTGTTGAAAAACTCACTGCTCAGCATCAAGTCGGATGCTTTGCTCTTGTCACAAGAGACGGTGGAGGAAGATACGTCGCTTGATAGCCAGAGCACCCTCCGGTCTGTTTCTCAGCGCGTATCGGAGGAGGGGGATTAGGATGAGGAGGAAGAGGAGGAAAATGTCGGCGAGACAGTAGAGGGTACCAGTGCTCATTCCTTAACTCTTGAGCGTGTATGGGCTGAAGAGGAGGACTTGGAGGAGGAGGAGGAGGAGGAGGAAATGGAGAGTCAGGCCAGTGATGAGAGGGAATTCTTGCGTGTTGGGACTCTGGCGCGCATGGCAGACTTTATGTTAGGCTGCCTATCCCGTGACCCTCGCGTTAGAAGAATTTTTTCAAACACCGATTACTGGGTGTTCACTCTCCTGGACCCACGGTACAAGCAGAACCTTTCCACTCTCATCACTGCAGAGGAAAGGAGTATGAGAGTGAATAGATATCAACAGTCCCTGGTGCACAAGCTGAAACAATTCTTCCCATCTGACGCCGCTAGCGTCAGAGGGCATGGTTCTGTGGGCCAAGTAGTGGGGGAGAGGAGGCGAGCAGGCAGCTTGTCCAGCACTGGCAGGGGAACGCTCTCCAAGGCCTTTGCCAGTTTTATGTCACCCCAGCAAGACACTGTCACCTGTCCCCAGTCTAGGCAGAGTAGGGGGCAGCTGTACAGAAAGATGGTGAGGGAGTACCTAGCTGACCATACCAACGTCCGTAGCTATCACTCTGCTCCATACAACTACTGGGTTTAAAAGCTGGACACGTGGCCTAAACTGGCGCTGTACGTCTTGGAGGTGTTGGCCTGCCCTGTCGCTAGGGTGCTGTAAGAGCGGGTATTCAGTGCAGCTGGTGGCGTCATCACCGATAAGCGTACACGCCTGTCAACTGACAGCGCTGACAGGCTGACGCTTATTAAAATGAACAAAGCATGGATTTCACCGGAATTCAAATCTCCTCCGGGGGAAAGCAGCTAAAGATTTAAATAACTTATGTATCCAATTTCTCTTCTCTACTCCTCCTACTCCTCCTCCTCCTCCATATCGTCTTTGCCTAACTGTGACCAAAAAAACGCCATTTTTTTGAGGTCCAACTGGCACTCTTTTACCACAATTTTTCAGAAGGGCCCCCTACAGGCCCTCTGTCCAAACAATTTTTCCGGAGGTCCACCTACAGGCCCTCTGTCCAAACAATTTTTCCGGAGGTCCACCTACAGGCCCTCTGTCCAAACAATTTTTCCGGAGGTCCACCTACAGGCCCTCTGTCCAAACAATTTTTCCGGAGGTCCACCTACAGGCCCTCTGTCCAAACAATTTTTCCGAAGGGCCACCTACAGGCCCTCTCTCCAAACAATTTTTCCGGAGGTCCACCTACAGGCCATCTGTCCAAACAATTTTTCCGGAGGTCCACCTACAGGCCCTCTCTCCAAACAATTTTTCCGGAGGTCCACCTACAGGCCATCTGTCCAAACAATTTTTCCGGAGGTCCACCTACAGGCCCTCTCTCCAAACAATTTTTCCAGAGGTCCACCTACAGGCCCTTTGTCCAAACAATTTTTCCGGAGGTCCACCTACAGGCCCTCTGTCCAAACAATTTTTCCGGAGGTCCACCTACAGGCCCTCTCTCCAAACAATTTACGTCTTTGTCCTATCTTTCTCTCTCTCCAAACTATTTTTCCGGATAGCTGCCATATACGGTATTAAACTAAGTAGTATACATAGAAGACATACCACACTTGATCAATCTCATAATTTACGACTGTACCGGTTGATGATAAATAGGGTTCCAAGGGTCCCAAGATAGGGGACGTATACGGTATTAAACTGAGAAGAATCAATACCATACCGGTTGATGCTACAGTTTTTCAAAATCCATTCCGGCTGTTGTCACCACCACACACGTTAGCCTAAGGGGCACTCCTCTGGCTCTTCCAGCGAAACCTCCTTCCCCCCCCACCTACAGGCCCTCTCTCCAAACAATTTACCCGGGTAGGGGACGTATTAGATATTGTACTGTTTTTTTTTTAGATCTTCTTTTAATTGCCTCCTGCGATAGACGGGAATCGAACCCTGGTCAACTGCTTGGGAAGCAGCTATGCTCACCACTTTACCACCAACAGCCACAGCAACTGATAAGAACAGATACTAAACTTGATGTCAGCTGCAGTGCCAGCATGAGCATTGGTGTCACCTGCAGGCGGTGATGGACCTTCGTTGCACCTAGTTGGGTGCTTCCCTAACATGTGATGGGTATTTGCCTCGCCTTTCTTGGTCTGGGTGAGCACAATTGCCATGAGGTTAACCACCAGGCTGTTGCCTGAGAATTTGGGGTAATGGTGGGATTAAGCAGCCTCAGAGGCATCCATGCATGCTGCCCCTGCTGTTTCCTGTCCATTTCCGTGGTGTTTCCATCATTTTCTGAGGTTTCCAGGTTTTCACCCAGCCTTCCCTAGGCAGAGCCTTGGTCCCCTGCAAAAATGCTCGAGTCTCCCATTGACTTCAATCGGGTTCGTTATTCGAAACGAGCACCCGCGCATCGGGAAAAATTCGACTCGAATAACGAGCACCTGAGCATTTTAGTACTCGCTCATCTCTAGTTACTTGAGCATATCTCTTTGGGAATAGTGGAGTTATTTATAGGATCGTCACTGAAAATCAGGTCTTTAACCTGCAAAAGAGGAGAAGGAAAGGGGGCACGTATCTTTCGTACATTGCCCGATCCCCAAATCCTAATGGTTTCATTTATTAGAGGATTTTCTCTCAGAGAGCCAGGGGGAACCGGAGTATCAGAAAATATAATATGTCGGTGGGGGAACCGTATTATATCTTCTTCCATTTGTACCCATGATTTGTGGTGGGGTCTCCTGCACCAATCTATTATTCTATGTAAATGTACTGCTTGTACAAACGTCTGAGGGGAAGGTAAGTCGATCCCTCCGTATCGCCGTGGGAGTTGAAGAATGTCATATCTAATTCTAGGTTTTTTTGAGTCCCAGATATATTTAGAAAAAATCCTATTTAGGGTGGTGAAAAATACATTAGGTATATGTATTGGCACAGACTGAAGCAAATAAGTAACTTTAGGCAAAATAAGACATTTTGCTATGTTCTTTCTCCCAAACCATGATATATACGGTGTAGGCCAAGCTGCTAGAATTTTATTGATGGATTGCAATAATGGTGGAAAGTTAAGTTTGCATAGCTGGCTAAGTTCAGGGGAGATTTTAATGCCCCAAAACTTAATGGATTGATTGGGACCCGTCAAAAGGTGAATTACCGGCTATCTGTGAAGCCTGTTTAGAAGGAAGGGAAACATTAAGGATGTGGGATTTACTCATGTTGACCTTAAAATAGGATATCAGTATCTTTCTAATGGTATTTATATGACAGTATTCTTTTCTAAATACCATAATTTCAGAGTATTAGATGCACTCTTTCTCCTCCATCTGGTGCTGCCATCTTGTGGTGGATCTAATATTCCAAATGCTGACATAAGAAGCAGGAGACCGAGCTCTGTTACTAACTGAAAGGTCCTAGCAGTGCAGTTGTGAGGACGCAGAATGTACTGTACTATGACTTGTGTACATACAGATAGCCAAGCCAATCTAACTTGATGGTTAACGTGTTAAGTAAACAATGTCAAGAACATGTTTATCCATTGAAAAAATGGATTTCAATGACTTTTGTCACGAGATAACCGAGGTAACACTGTGACATTTGTTATCAGAGTCAATTTTAACTCAGCTACATCTGTAATCTGTGTGTTATCTGCTCACTGAGTTGTCACATCTTACTCACATATTTCTGTAAATTGTGACTATTCAGTGTCCAAAAGAGCACACATATTGGTACATACAGGAGAGTAGATGTGTGCAGTGTCTGCCCTGCCAGGACTTTTGTAGCCCCTCATCCATGTTGTGCATAGGACAGATCCATAGGAGTAATTCCAGACTCTTACTATTGCTTCTGACTGGGTAAGCTTAAGCAAGGCTGTCCCTAATAATGATGGTGTTCTGTAGCTGGCATAGTCAGACAGATATGTGGGTGGCATAGTCAGGGTGCACTGTGATGAAGCACTGTGGCTTTCAATGTGATGACTCTGACTGGATTAGCCAGGGAGCAGTGAGACTGGCATATTCAAAGGGCATTATGCCAATACAATGTGGCACTGTGGCTGGAATAGTCAAGGGGCACTATGTCTGGCAATGAGATGGGGCATTATAGTTTGCATAGTCAGGGGGGCACTGTGCATTTCAATTTGATGAGGTACTGTGGCTGGCATAGTTAGGGGCAAAGAAATAAATGGGAGTTAGTCAGAACATCCCAGGTGCACCTCACGGCTAAAAGCACAAAAGAAAACACAAACAATGCAATACCACTCTGCAAAAACAAATTATAAAGTAAATACAATCATGCCATACTTATGTAACATTAGCATTAGTACATTTTCTATTGTAAGTATGGCACGATTGTATTTACTTTACTATTTGTCTTTGCAGAGTGCTATTGCATTGTTTTTGCTTTTGGCATGGTTGGGGGCACTGTGACTGGCATAGTCAGGGGGCATTATAGCTCCTAATGTGGTAGCCACTGATGGCATTGTCATGAGGCACTGTGACTAGTAATGTGAGTATGCACTATGGATGCCAATGAGATAAAGTACAGAAGCTGGCATTGTCAGGGAGAATTATGGCTGCTAATGTGATGGGGCACTGTGGCAGGTACAGTTAAGGGGCACTGTGGCTGGCAATGTTACGAGGCAGTGGCTTTTGTACTGTGCATGTACTGTATTAGCTATATTTCACTTATAGGATATATACAGTAAAATTTGCATTTTTTATTTTTATGCTTCTAATTGTGGATGTATTTTATAGTCCAGTGTGTCTTATAGTCAAAAACTATGGAAAGTTCTGTATTGTGTGCCAGTAGTTTTTAAAACTATGAAATTGTATCTTACTTAAAAGAATCATAGTTCTTTATCAATCTGTCTATAGGGTCTTTTCATGTCCTGCCATCTTTATACAGTTTATGATACTCTATGGTTAAAAATAAATTATAGAGCACTTGAGACAAGAAAGCAAGCAAAGTGTAATTTTGCATTTTTTTTTTTAGAACTAAGCTAATCTCAGTGGCATACATTCATTGGAGGCAGACCATCTAACTGCTGTGGAGCCCAGGGAGAGGGGCATAGATAGTTGCTAAACTTCTTTCTCATTCTGCTGTAAAAACATTGCATTTTCATGCAGGAGGAGCTTTGCTCAAATCTTCAGTTTAATGATCTGCTGAGATCCATTTCCGTACAGTATTAAAATGTATGGTCTCCGATGAGGCGAAATCAGTTATTTCCGAAGACTTGCAAGACTTAACTTACTTCGCCTCATCGGAGACCATACATTTTTAAACCGAAAAACTATTTTGATTTTTAAACTGGAAAGCCATTTTAATACTTGGATCCAAACTTGGCTTCGATTCTGAGCTACCAGTGGGAAGCGAAGCCACATTTGAATCCAAGTTTTAAAATGGTTTTCCAGTTTAAAAATCACATACCAACATTATTCAACTGACTGTGCCTTGTCGGAGGTGGAGACGGATCTCTGTACAGCATTAAACCAAAGTTTTTTGAGCGAAGTGACTTCAGATCTAGAATAGGATAGTATCTAGGACCTGAAGCTCACTTCGATCATCCCTATCCACTTTATTAACTTTGATTTACTCTTAGTAGGTACTAAAAATGGTTCAAGAAAGTACAACCAGTTAAGGATATATCTTTAGCAAAAGCCAACCTATCTGCCTGATCCTACAGAAGAGATATATCAGCACAAACATCCAAAAACTTATTGACGGATAAAATTCCTAACTATCAGAGCAAACAGTGCATTGCAACTTGCTACATATGAAGCTATGTAGCCATAGACCTGTCATAGTCGGCTCTCCCGACCTGAGTCCATCTTTATAGAAAGTGAATTTAGAAATTAGGACTGGCAATTGAACATTGAGGGATTTGGTTTAAGCATGCTAAAATATGGAAAAACATAGTATTGGACCTCCTGTCCACATAGTATGGTGTCAGCGAACAGTTTCAATTATTTCACATGTCTTTGAGCTAAAAATATTGTAGAAGTTAAAAAATGGCCTGAGTTTACATTCAATTACATATTTGTCTTTGATGTACAGTACTTTCATGTGGGGAGACAAACAGCTTGGTAAAATGTATTTAATTGCGTGATACCTTTCTTATCTGAATTTATTATCTAGAACAACATTTGACAGAGTTCCTATTTGCTGCTTTGAAGTAATACACATTATTTATGACACTCGTAAGGCTTATGCAAACAGTATGTTATTTAGTACTTCAAGAGCTTAAAACCTCCTTCTGTATACAAATTGGTACCTAGCTAAGTCTGTAATATACTGTACTGATACCTATTAAAGGTAATCACCCTTACAGCAGTCAAGAAAGATGATTCTAAGGGCAATGAGCTACACTTATATGTAGATGATGTAAGGTAAAAAAAATCCATCTAGTTCACACTGCTAGGTTATTTCACATGCAGAATTGCAAATATGTCTTCAGTTGAAACATGCATTCATCACAGAATGGGACTGTGAATGTACCCAGACTATATAGAATTGATCCAGAAGAAGCCAAATATTGTATACTCATCTTTAGAAAATCAATGTCATCCCAGCTCCACATATGGCAGAAAAATTTACTAACCATAACTTGAAGTAAAATAACTTCATCCAAACCTTTTTATAAACTCTGTTAATAAATTAAACAATAAAACTTCATCTGGCTTCTCTAATGGTACATTTACGTGAAAATGAAAAATGAGGGTTGTTAAAAATGGCAAAATGGTCCATTTTTTTCTACCGTTTGTTCACAGATGCCACTCTGAAAAACTGTGTGTCATGAAAACCGGCATAATAGGACGTTATTCATGGCCCATTAAAAAAATAAAAATTAAAAAAACGCATGTGAACAGAACCATAGACAGTAATGGTTCCAAAAATGGGCATGTGAATGTAACCTTTGTAACAACTCAGGGTCACTTAGGATCGCTGTCTTCTCAGCTTAGGGTACTTTCACACTTGCGTTTTAATATTCCGGTATTGAGCTCCGTCATAGGGGCTCAATACCAGAATAAAACGCTTCAGTTTTTTCCCCTTTCATTGTCAATGGGGACAAAACTGAACTGAAGAGAACGGAATGCTCCTAAAAGCATTCCGTTCACTTCTCTTCAGTCTCCAGACCGGAGAGAAAACCGCAACATGCTGCAGTTTGCTCTCTGGTCTGGGCATCCACACCAAGACGGATCTGGAATGACCCCCAATGCAAGTCAATGGGGACGGATCCATTCGGTGTGACACAATAGTAAATGGATCCGTCCTCTATTGACTTTCAATGGAGTTCATGACAGATCCGTCACCTTGCACTTTTCCCTCCTCCCTGCAGCAGGGGGCACTGTGAAGACTCTTACCATTGTGCATGCCGTCCTCCTCCTCCTCGTCATCTTGAGCTGCTGGGACAGGTCGGGAGCTGCTGGGACAGGTAAGTTAACCTCCCCTCCTCCTCAACACAGTGTCTGACACGTGTGGGGCCGGAGCGTGGTTCTGGCCCCACACGTGCACCTGCGGCAGCACGGATCCGGCGGGACCCTTCACCCGCAGGATCCGTGCTGCCGCTAGTGTGAAAGTAGCCTTAGACGGTTGTCACACCTCAAGAAGCCACTCCAACACTGCAGAGTTGGTGCAAACTAGCTACAACCAGCTTTATTGTCAGTTTTACAAGCATCAAAACATAACCCATAAACATAAATCCTTGGCTGTCTTGCCACTGACTGCACAGTAGCTTTTTCTCTCTATCAGGATCTGGATCTACCCCTCTGTTCCTCAAAACACAACTCAGTGCTTACCGCATACAGGGTTAAAGGGTCCATGGCTCCCACAGGCCTTCTCGCAACCTGCTCCTTCCCAAGACTGGTAGCCCTGATTGAAGAGCCCAGCCCACCTTTACCTAAGCTCATCAGCTGGCTGCTAATTACAACTCATTACCAGCCTGGATGATACACACAGCCTTTCTTCTTCTCATCCAGCTTCCTCTGAGTGAAATACACCATTTTAATGGAATTCATATGGTCCTTTGGCAGCTCCACTGCCACATCTTACAGTAAAGAAACCCTATCTATCATAACCTTTTGTACACTCATTTGCACAAAAAAACAATAATGCAGGGGTGTTCAACCTTACAGACACAATGAGCCAGAAAAAAAAACGTATGACTACCAGGAGCCACAAGCTCCTGGTAGTCATACCAGGAGCTTGTGGTGACCATAGTGATGATATTTGTCAGTGATTACAATTAGGCTTGAGTGAATCCAGCTTCGGATCACAGATCCAAAGTCGGTTTGTTGTGTTTGAATTACTACTTTATTCATATCAGTGTGTTTAAATACTTTTTAAAATAAGGAATCCGAAGGGGGCTCTCTTACTGCCTGGTTTTGAACAAATTGACTTTGAATCTATTATCCAAAGCTCAATTCGCTCAAGCCTAATTACAATATTAGAGTGAAGGATACGATTATTGGAGAAAACTGGATAGTTGAACGCTCTGGTATGCAGTTGGGCTGCCTCTAACCTGGATACATGATAAGACACGGTTGGGCATGGAGGAACAGAGGTTCAGTTTGGTATCCTGTTGCACATTTGCCTACATATTTTGCAGCTGGGCCTATAAATTCTGCATACCCAAAAAGTAGGTTGCTGAAGTTGGTATCCCAGTGGATCCCATAAATGCTTGATAGATGATAAATCTGGCAACCAACAGGCTTAGGAAGTGGTTCATTTTGGTGGGAAACCCTTGCTATGTGTGAGTATTATCCTGATGAAAACTAATAGGGGTTCCTTACTATCATAACCAATTGCTCCCCAGATTATCACACTAGCAGTTGGGAGGTTTGTAACTGCATAGCAAAAGCAGGATTGAAGTGTTCCAGGCCTCCTTATTTGAACATAACGATCATGGGATCCCACACGGAGCAGGAATTTGTCACTAACAAACTATATGGTTCAAGTCCATGGCACTCCAGGTCTCTTGTTCATGGCACCACTGCAAAAAAAAAAAAAGGCGACTGTGAATGTCAGCGACATGACATGTAATGGGTGTTGTGACAACAAGTTTCCTTCTGCTAAGCAGCTGGGTGTGTAATGAAGGTGTCACCTGTATTTGGATGGTGGGCAACAAAACTATGGGAGCTGCTTATTCTTGTTGTTGTATTAAACAATCCTCTCTAGTGGTGATCTGTTTTGGATGTCCATAGCCTGTTCACCATGTGTTCATATCCTAAAAGCTAGGTCTGAATGGCCTAGATGATGGACAACTCATTAAGAGACCGCCACAGTCATCTTGCTTAAAGATCCAGCTCGAAATCTCGTTCGCAGTGACGACCATGCTGACCGACGTGCTGAGATTTCGCGCTGGACCTTCAAGCAAGTTTTTTTTTTTTTTTTTTTAAATTACAAACACTAAAATGATATGGATCTCAGTTGCTGAGATCAATGATGCACACGGCATCTGAAGGGATCAATGACAGGGGCAGCACAATCGCTGTTCCCTGTCATTGCATCCGCTATTTACAAAGAAATGTGGTTTGTGACGAAGTAATTTGTTACAAAGCAAATTTTTATGTTAAATTTGACGAAGCAGCAGAATTGAATTTTAGAGAATTCCGCTGATCCCTAATAGTCACTTTAAATTCCAAGTTCAGCTCCATATATCCTTGAACAAATTAAATTTGTGACACTTGTAAAAGGAGAATTCATAATGTTTTTAATCCAAAAGCAAATAAATTGTGTTAAGGAGTCAGTTCATTTTTATAGCAGCAAACTGGTATTTGCATGGAGAATAATTTGTTTATTTGAATGCAAATCATCATTATAGAAAGAAAAGTTCTGCTGACTGAACTGTGGAATCATCTTCCTTAGCGATAGGGATAATAACTTCAGCTGTGTTAAGATGTACAGGCAAATATTTGAATAATAAATTAAGAATTAAAGGTTAAACCTAAATGTTTGAGTTCTGAAACGGTGTGGTAATAGAGAGTGATTTTGAAAGATTAGATATTACTTACCAATAAAGTTCAGTGCTTATCTGTCTTAAATCTGATCTTAAAGGGGTTGTGTCATTTCCTCAAGTGGCATTTATTATGTATAGAAAGTTAATACAAGTTACTTACTAATGTATTGTGATTATTCATACTGCTTCCTTCGCTTGCTGATTTCATTTTTCGATCACATTATATACTGCTTGTTTCCATATTTACAACCACCCTGCATTCCAGCAGCGGTGGCCGTGCTTGCACACTATAGGAAAAAGTGCCAGCCAATCTGGGGGCCCGAGACCATGGGAGCTCACATAGTCTGTTGTTTTTTCCTATAGTGTGCAAGCACAGCTACCACTGATGGATTGCATGGTGGTCGTAATCTTGGAAACAAGCAATGTACAGTATAATGTGATGGAAAAATCAATCCAGCCAGTGAAGGAAGCAATGTAGATAATAACAATACATTAGTAAGTGGTTTGTATTAACTTTCTCTACATAATAAATGTTATTTGCTGATGTGACATTGCCTCTTTAAGGCTTAAAGGAATAGCAAAGTAGTAGCCGCGTTTGTCTTCCTAGCCCTATCTCTCAAACTGGCCAAGGCAGACTTTGGTACCACTGCCGATACCCACCTAAGCTATATGCTGCTTTTAGGCTGTACTTTGTAACACTTCCCCATATTTCAGATACGGTACATAGACCCCAAACATCTTACAGCTGTATTCAGCAGTCCCATAGAAAAGGAATGGAGGTGCAGGGAACATACCTGCTGATTCATCAGGACAGGAACATGACACTCCCGTTCTCTGGATCAGTGGGGATCCCAACGGTCCAGCCCCCAAGGATTGGTTAGTTATCCCCTATCCTGTGAATAAGAGATAACTTTCATACTTGCCGCAGTCCCTTTAAAGGTAAATTGAGGGTGTTAAGTGAGCAACTTTTGACTGAAAATTAAGTTGTTAGCTAAATGTTCTGTGCAGATGGTAAAGCATTTGTGCAGGAGGATGCCCTGAGGCATATGGAGTCCTTATGACTTCACTGACACTGCGCACCACCATATTGCTGAACAATGTTTTATGCAATTCAGAAAGTATTACTGAATTTTCTAAATGTAGTTCTCTTCAGTTACAGTGCCATGAGCAGTTCTGTACTACATGTTTGACATTTTCCTAATATGTATGGTAATAACTAGAGATGAGCGAGCACTAAAATGCTCGGGTGCTCGTTATTCGAGTCGAATTTTTCCCGATGCTCAGGTGCTCGTTTCGAATAACGAACCCCATTGAAGTCAATGGGAGACTCAAGCATTTTTTGCAGGGGACCAGAGCTCTGCATAGGGAAGGCTGGGTGAAAACCTGGAAACCTCAGAAAATGATGGAAACACCACGGAAATGGACAAGAAACAGCAGGGGCAGCATGCATGGATGCCTCTGAGGCTGCCTAATCGTACCATTATGCCAAATTCTGGGCAACAGCCTGGTGGTGACTCTCAAGACAATTGTGCTGACCCAGACCAAGATGGGCAAGGCACATGCCCATCACATGTTAGTAAAGCACCCAACTAGGTGCAACGAAGGTCTATCACCGCCTGCGGGTGACACCACTGCCCATGCTGGCACTGCTATCCTATCCCCCGCCCCACGACGCAGGCATAAGCCTGACACAGCGTGGTGACAGCTTGGTGACCAAGTTAGATTGAGGTAGCAGGTGAACCACCCAAAAATTTACCCTGACACGGAATGGCGGTGAACGTCAGACGCCGCCTACATGAGATTAGGGATAGAGCTGCTGTCTGTCAGGGAGAGTGTTAGGGCCTCAATTTAGATTTTGGTTAGGCAGGAATCACCCACAAATAACCCAACAGCCCTCCTAAGGGCTACAAGCACCTTTTTTTTGGCTCCTCCTGGCTGCTGCATGAGATTAGGGATAGAGCTCCTGTCTGTCAGGGAGAGTGTTAGGGCCTCAATTTGGATGTTGGTTAGGCAAGAATCACCCACAAAGAACCCAACAGCCCTTCTAAGGGCTACAAGTACCTTTTTTTGGTCTCCTCCAGGCTGCTGCATGAGATTAGGGATAGAGCTGCTGTCTGTCAGGGAGAGTGTTATGGCCTCAATTTAGATGTTGGTTAGGCAGGAATCACCCACAAAGAACCCAACAGCCCTTCTAAGGGCTATAAGCACCTTTTTTTGGTCTCCTGGCTGCTGCATGAGATTAGGGATAGAGCTGCTGTCTGTCAGGGAGAGTGTTATGGCCTCAATTTAGATGTTGGTTAGGCAGGAATCACCCACAAAGAACCCAACAGCCCTTCTAAGGGCTACAAGCACCTTTATTTTTTGGTCTCCTCCTGGCTGCTGGCTGGGATTTGTAGTGCAGCTACCGCCATCTTGGCTGCACACTGTGAGGGCGTGAAATTAGAATGTGGTTAGGCAGGAATCATCCACAAAGAACCCAACGGTCCTTCTAAGGGCTACAACGACCTTTTTTTTTGGCCTCCTCTCGGCTGCTGGCTGGGACTTGTAGTGCAGCTACCGCCATCTTGGCTGCACGATGTGCACAGCGACTGGTGGCAGAAGGGACAGCACGTGGTCCACACAGACCCAAAAGAAATTGCCCAAAGTCCTCTCAGTACTCATTTTTGCTGCTGCTGTACCTTGGCTTGCTGAGATATGTAGGCAGTCTAGGGTATACGATTTTTCTCTCAGTTATATATCCTACAGTGCAGTACATAATTCTGTCATGTGCTGCACACTAGCCAGAGTCTAGAAAATATACATTTTTTCTCTCATTCATATATCCTACAGTGTAGTGAAAAATTGTGTGGTGTGCGTTACACTAGCGGCAGTCTAGAGAATACGTTTTTTCTCTCAGATACATTTAATACAGTCCAGTGAAAAATTCTGTGGTGTGTGGTACACTATCCGCAGTCTAGAGAATACGTTTTTGGCTTCAGATATTAATTTGACAGTTTAGTGATTACACAAAATGTTGAACCCAAGGGCTGAGGGTCGAGGACGTGGGCGTCCAAGTGATGTAGGGGGGCAGAGGCCGTGGTCCTGGGCAGGGTGACACAGTACCTACTGATGAGGGAGCAGTGGAACGCCGCAAAGTTTCGCTCCCTAGCTTAATCTCACAACTTACATTTAGCATTTAGGATTAGCAGGGGAGCCACCACTACCAGCCTAACCACTACCAGCATGCGCAGGCATATGAGTGCTAAACACACGACTTAATGGAACCAAGGCCGTTCACCTCCTGCGGATGACACCACTGCTCCTTCCCCTGTGTCACATGCTGGCTCGGCGAGTCAACCCCTCCGCCCAGGACTCCAGCACGAGCACCTCCCGCCCTACAACCACCCCTTTACCTCCACGATCCTTCACAACCTCCACCAATGTGTCCCAGCGCAGCCTTCAGCTGTCTTTGCATCAGACATTGGAGCAAAAGTGCAAACGCAAATACAATTCCACCCACCCACATGCACAAGCCCTAAACGTCCACATTTTCAAACTGCTGAGCCTGGAGATGCTGCAATATAGACTGGTAGAGACTGAGGCTTTCCGCAAACTGATGGTGGTGGCTGTCCCTCGGTACTTGGTCCCCCCACTATTTTTCACGATGTGCCATCCCAGCCCTACACCAGCACGTGTCAGAGAACATCATCCGTGCCCTGACCAACGCGGTTACTGAGAAGGTCCACCTAACCACGGACACGTGGACAAGTGCTTGCGGGCAGGGACACTATATCTCCCTGACGGCACATTGGGTTAACTTGGTGAAGGCTGGGACCGAGTCTGACCCTGGGGCCGCTCATGTGCTGCCCACACCGAGGATTATGGGGCCTACCTCGGTCACGGTTTCTCAGACTTATTATGCCTCTTCCTCCAACCCCTTCTCCTCCCCCTCCTACTCTCAAATACAATCTGTGAGCACGGCGCCTTCAGTCGGTAGCTCTTGGCGCAGCAGCACTGCCGTGGGTAAGCGCCAACAAGCGGAGCTGAAACTGCTGAGCTTAGGTGACAAGAGGCACACCGCCCAAGAGCTGTTACAGGGCATCACGGCACAGACCGATCTTTGGCTGGTGCCGCTGAAACTCAAACCAGGCATGGTTGTGTGTGACAACGGGCGTAACCTGGTGGCGGCTCTGCAACTCGGCAGGCTCACACATGTGCCATTATACACCAATACTATTTCCCAAAGTAACAACAACCCATATAAACACTGCATATAAAACCTGCCTGGCCCACGTGTTCAATCTTGTGGTTCAGCGGTTCCTCAAGACATACCCCAATTTGTCTATATTGCTCACCAAGGTGCGACGCATCTGGGCGCATTTCCGCAAGTCAACCACAGATGCTGCCACTCTCAGGGCAGTGCAACGGCGCTTACAACTGACTGCTCACTGACTGTTGTGCGACATGCCCTCACAATGGAATTCCACATTACACATGTTACCCAGGGTTTACCAGCAGCGCAGAGCAATTGTAGACTGCCAGATGACAACTTCCACAGGAACTGGTAGTCAGGTTAGTCAGCTTCTTCAAGTGTATAATGAGGAGTGGACGTGGATGTCTGATATCTGTCAGGTGTTAAGGAACTTTGAGGAGTCAACACAGATGGTCAGCGGCGATGCCACCATTTTCATCGTCACCATCCCGCTGCTTTGTCTGCTGAAAAAGTCACTGCTCAGCATGAAGTCAGAGGCTTTGCGCTTGTCACAGGAGATAGGGGAAGAAGATACGTTGCTTGATAGCCAGACCACCCTCAGGTCTGTTTCTCAGTGCGTATTGAAGGAGGAGGAGGAGGGGGAGGAGGATGAGGAGGAAGAGGAGGAGACTGTTGGCTAGACTGAAGAGGGTACCTATGCTCATTCCTTCTTATCTGTTGAGCGTGTATGGGCTAAAGAGGAGGAGTTGGAGTAGAGTCAGCCTATTGAGGAGATTATTGCGTGTTGGGACTCTGCCGCACATGGCTAACTTCATGTTAGGCTGCCTTTCCCGTGACCCTCACGTTAGAAGCATTTTTGACAACACCGATTACTGGGTGTTTACCCTAATGGACCCACGGTACAAGCAAAACTTTTCCACTCTCATTCCTGTAGAGGAAAGGAGTATGAGAGTGAATCAATATCAACAGTCCCTAGTGCACAAGCTGAAACTATCGTTCCCATCTGACACCGCTAGCGGCAGAGGACGTAGTTCTGTGGGCTAACTAGTGGGGGAGAGGAGGGGAGCAGGCAGCTTGTCAAACACTGGCAGGGGCACACTCTCCAAGGCCTTTACAAGTTATATGGCACCCCAGCAAGACTATGTCACCCGTCCCCCAGTAGGTAGGAGCTGTTCAGAAAGATGGTGAGGGAGTACCTAGGTGACCATACCAACAACGTGATCACTCTGCTCCATGCAACTACTGGGTTGCAAAGCTGGACACGTTGCCCGAACTGGCGCTGTACGCCTTGGAGGTGCTGGCCTGCCCTGCCGCTAGCATGTTTTCAGAGAGGGTCTTCAGTGCAGATGGTGGCATCATCACTGATAAGCGTACACGCCTGTCAACTGACAGCGCTGACAGGCTGACGATTATTGAAATGAATAAGGCCTGGATTTCACCGGAATGCAAATCTCCACCGGGGGACAGCAGCTCAACATGAAGATTCTTTTTGTATCCTCTCCTCCTCCTCCTCCTCTTCCTCTTCGCACACAAACGCTGAGCCAACAGGCAATGTTTCTGAGGGCCAACTGGTGCTCTTTACAAACAATGTTTACGGAGGGCCACCTACAGGTCCTCTCTCCAATAATTTTTTTAGCAGCGTCAACTACAGGCACTCAAAAACAATTTTTCAGGAGGGTCAACTACAGACACTCAAAAACAATTTTACAGGAGGGTCAACTACAGACACTCCTAAACAATTTTTTGGGAGGCTCAACTACAGCCATTTGACTGCAATGTCAGTCTGACCAAGGCATTGGTGGTGTCACCGCCATGCTGTGTCAGTGTAAAATTTTATGTGCTTCACCTGCTACCTGAGTATACCTTGGTCACTCTGGGTTCACCGCCATGCTGTGTCAGTGTAAAATTCCATGTGCTTCACCTGCTTTCTGAGTTGTAACTTGGTCACTCTGGGTTCACCGCCATGCTGTGT
>ONZH01029570.1:0-29677 GCA_900303285.1 Rhinella marina | reverse complement strand
TTCTTTTTATGCCTTTTTGTGGCAGCTACAGTGTGATCTGTCTGGATTACTTAAGTATTAAATGTAGGCATCTCTTTGACTTTCTATAAAGCCTCACTGATAAGCGATGAAGAATAATACAATGGGCCATCCTTGAATTGCATGAATTTTGCAAATTTAAAGGGGCATTGTTTGGGTTTCCCCTATTTTTGTTATATACTGTAATGACTTTCAGAAGCATTTCCTATTAGCATACTGTTCCTATAACTTTATTTGCTATGTCTTGTCTCATTTAAAGACAGCTATTCTGTTTGCATACTGTACTTATGACTTTAACCACCAAGCTCTGTGCTGCTATTTGTAACTATTATGTTTGTCACCACTGTTGGAGAAAATATATTTTCTGATCAACTGTTGTTTTGCAGTGGGTTCGGATCCACTGTGCCACTAAACAGATTAGACCTGAGGTTACTCCTGAGTGCATTGTCCAAGTGGCCTTTTGGTCTTCACCCCTTTACCCTAGTGCAGAGGTCTGGAGTTTGTTGCAGGGACTAAAACAAGAAAGGTAAGTACAGCACCTGTATTTCTTAATCGTAGTCACCGTATGCACGTCCCTCCAGGAGTTCAGTCCAGGAGACCCCACTGGACTTTTTGGATTCTTTTTGGATTTCTTGTTGCAGGGACTTCCATATTGTTAGCTCTCGGACTAGTCTGTTTAGTGGCTGTTGACCCACAAAGCTCAAGAGATACAGAAAGAAGCATGGTCAGTGAGCAGGCCAAGGTCATGAAAGGTTCATGCAACACAGTTAAACAGGCAATTAGACATTCTTGAGGTGCCATCACATGTTGCTGCTCTCCAGGGATGGTAAGGCGTGGTGCACCCCAATGGGAATTGAGACCAGAAATTCAGGGTCTACAGTAAACCAGTGTGTTTCTTTACTGAAAAGAAAACAGGCCAGGCATAGGGCTGGCTACTCCAGTCTCACCTTGGGTAGCAGAAGGGTCTGTGCTGAGGAAAGGCCGGAGTTAGCAGTTCCTCTCTTACTTAGGAGGCTGGGACCCTAGCCAAAGGGCCAGTCAAAGGTTTGGTCAAATGTCCAGTCATCCGTCTGGATTCCTGGTCAAAAGGCTGGTGACCCATGGTCTGTGGCTGGATCATCACTGTCTTCTGGTCATTCGTGCATTCATAGAAACATAGAAGATTGACGGCAGAAAAAGCCCACCTGGTCCATCTAGTCTGCCCTTTTATTGTTATCTTAGGATAGATACATGTTTATCATTCAGTTACTGTGGATTTATCAACCACCTCTGCTGGAAGTTTGTTCCAAGCTTCTACTCTTTCAGTGCAATAATATGTTCTAATGTTGTTCTTGATTTGTCCCCCAACTAACCTCAGATTGTGCCCCCTTGTTCTTGTGTTCTGTTTCTTATTAATAACACTTCCCTCCTGAACTTTATTCAGTCCTTTAACATATTTAAAGGTTTCAGTCATGTCCCCCCTTTCTCTTCTTTCCTCCAGACTATACATATTAAGAACTCGGAGTCTTTCTTGATAAGTTCTATGCTTTAGACCTTCCACCATTTTTGTAGCTCTTCTTTGGACCCAATATCCTTTTGCAGGTGAGGTCTCCAGAATTGAACCCAGTATTCCAGATGTGGTCTCACTAGAGCTCTATACAGAGGGATCACAATCTCCCTCTTTCTTCTTGTTAGACCTCTATCTATGCAGCCAAGCATACGATTTTGCTTTCCCTACCACCTGGCTGCATTGGTTACTCATTTTGAGGCTGTCAGAGATGACTATCCCCAAATCCTTCTCTTCTGAGGTCTTTGTTAGCACAGAACTGCCAATACGATACTCAGATAGAGGATTTCTTCTCCCCAAGTGCATTATTTTACATTTGGAAACATTGAACTGCAGTTTCCATTGTTTTGACCACTTATCTAATAAAGATAAATCATTCTCCATATTACAGATACCTCCTGGAACATCAACCCTATTACACACTTTTGTGTCATCAGCAAACAAGCAAACCTTCCCTACCAAGCCGTCCCTTATGTCACTTACAGATCAGATCCTTTTGGCCCCCACTTGTAACCAGCCTCTCCTCAGAATACACTCCATTAACAACAACCCTCTGGTATCTGTCCTTCAGCCAACTGCAGATCCACTGAACTATCCAGGGGTTAAGTTCAATTTATGATAACTTCTCTATCAGCTCTTTATGGGGAACCGTATCGAAAGCTTTACTGAAATCCAAGTAGGCGATATCCACAGCACCACCTTCATCCAGCACTTTAGTTACATAGTCAAAGAAATCAATGAGATTAGTCTGACATGATCAGCCCTCAGTAAAGCCATGCTGGTTTGGGTCCATCAAGTTGTTTGTTGTTAGATGGTCAATTACCTTCTTTTTTAGAAAAGTCTCCATCATTTTTACCACTACAGATGTCAAGCTGACTGGCCTATAGTTACTAGCTTCTTCTCTACTACCCTTGTGAATGGGTACAACATTGGCCATTCTCCAATCATCAGGAACATCTCCTGTAAGAAGGGACTGATTATACAGATCAGTCAGGGGGCCAACAATCACAGATCGGAGTTCTTTAAGAACTCTGGGGTGGATGCCATCCGGGCCCATTGCCTTATTTAACTTTAGCCAGACAAGTTCCTGTAGAACATCGGCCTCTGAAAACACTGGGGCTGAAACTTTACAACTAGAGGCAATGCTATGTCCAGCCATGTTCTGATTATGAAAGTCGCCATCTGAAAAAACGGAGCAGAAGTAGTTATTCAGATGGTCAGCGACCGTCTTATTCCCATCTATATACAGATTTTTTCCATTGCTAAGTTTAGTAATGCCGCAGTTTTTCTTCTTCCTGTCACTAATATATCTGAAGAAGGTTTTATTTCCCTCCTTAACAGATTTGGCCATTTCGGACTCCTTTGAAGCTTTAGCAGCATTAATAATCTGTTTTGTCTTCTTCTGTATAATTTTATACACTTCTCTGTCGCTACACTTCCAGACTCTTTATACCTCTTATAGCAGACCTTTTATCATTCACTATAGCTCTTAGCTCTCTAGTGAACCATAGTGGATTTCTCTTTCTTTTCCTTTTGCTAATTTGTCTAACATATAGTCTAGTTGCCTTTAAGAGGACTTCTTTAAATGCCTTCCACTGAGCACTCGCTCTTGCTGTTTTATCCCACCCTTTTAATTCTTTCTTTACATATTCTCCCATAACCTCAAACCTGGTCTTCGTAAAATCCAATACTTTGGTTGCAAAATGGGATTTCTCACAGTCAGTTTGGATTTTGAACCACAAACATTGGTGGTCACTGGAACCCAGATTTTCTCCCACCTTCACCTCAGATACCAGATCCCCATTCTGTTAGATTCTCCTCTACTAAACACCCGTGTCTATCTGATGGCCACTGAGGACTCTGACTGCTCTATTTTTATACAGTAACTGATCTAGAACCTTCTAGTGGGAAGGGTGAAACTGGAGAAGCCTAACAGAAACAATGTTGCAGTTCAATGCTGTCATAGACTTGTATTGTGCCTTAATACAAGTCAATGGGAATGATCAAGCAGTTTTCAGTCTAACAGAGCTAAACCTAGATGGTCAAATGTTCACTCTGTCTGTTTTTTTCCTCTAAAACTAAGCTCTACATAGTCCTTATGATAACAGCTAGAGATGAGTGAATCTATTCGTTGATTCGTTTATTCATATCGAATCTTGGAAATTTTCAGCTGCAAAGCGAATCCGAATATTAGGTGATTCGCTCCGTTAAGATTCGAAAATGTTCCTAAGGCTTTCTACGCATTCGCTATGTACTTATCCGATAAATTGTACGCTAATGCTATGTATAAGTTACTCTAGCGAACTTTTACTGTTAGTTTGTTATTCCTGTGCAAAAGCCCAGGAAGAAAGCGGTCACCGGACCTAGTGGGCAGGGCTTGCTCTGATTGGCTCAGGCTTGGTAAACCAGTGACGCATCACTTCTGCTGTGACTGCTGAGATGAGAAGAAGCACTGTGTGTGAAGTTCTGAGACTCTGAGACCTGTTTTGTTAAAATTGGGGTGTAATTGTTCAGGGAATCCATATTACACATCAGGGATACTGCAGGGATACGGCAGGGCAAGTGCAGGGCCAGTGCAGGGCTAGTAATTAATCAGGCAGGGAGAGAGATAGGGAGAGAGACAGGGACAAAGACAAAGACCAGCTGCAGGGCCACAGAGTCAAGTGAAAAATGTCTGGAATGTATAAGCAAAAGGGGTCCAGTTCCAGCCAGACCTCGAGCTCTAAAAAAAAGGAGAAGGTGGCACAGGTATGAGTTGATACCTTTACACAGAAGCAATAGGGTCAAATGTCCACAAACCTCCAGACTCCAAAGTATTGTTGTTCCAGGAAGGGGATAAACATGAAACCCACTCAGAAGCTAAGCAGGTACCATAGTTACACAGTAGACACCTCACGTAATTGGTGACAATGCCAATCACTGACTTTAACCCTCTCAGTTACCATGGTCAATTGTGACTACGGTATTTGAGCAATAAAATCCTTAGAGCACTGGGATCCTGGAGCCCAAATGGCTCCTCTCCATGAAGATCGATGGAGCTGTCTGTTTGCTGTGGCAGCCTTGGCCTTTTGAAAGCTCTGAGGCCTATCACAGCAAAGTTCCTATCATGGGTCCTTAGAAACACAAATAGTCTCTAATAGGCTGCAAAGTTAAATCCCGGCAGTCTGTTGGAGAAGCGATCAGACGATCATTTGTTAGAGTCCCCTAGCAGGACGTAAAATAAGTTTAAAAAAAAATCAAAAAAGTTTTTTTTTTAATTTTTTAAAAATTAAAAAACATAAAAATTCAAATCAACCCCCATATTAACCCCTTAAAGACCTTTTACAAACTAGTATGTCATGACAATCTGGCGGGCACAGGAGCTGTCAATGCAAGGGCTCGGCTGTGACTGACAGCCGGGCCCCTGCTGTATCCGCTGGCATTGCTGTAAATGCTAATGACGGTGAATTGACCCCTTATATCCACTGACTGCTCAGTCTGCAGTGCAGTAACATGGGGTCGATAGCTGCCGTGGCAACCACAGGCCTCACAAAGGCCCTGGGGTCTGCTATGTATGGAAGCCTGTGAGACCCAGCCCCCTTACAGTTTTCAATGTACTACAATACAGCATGTATTGTACTATATCGAAACAGGGATCAGACCCTGAAATGTTGACGTCTCTGCACTGGGACAAAAATAAAAATATAAAAAAGTGTTTTATAAAAATAAAAGCGCCCCTTTCCCTTAATCAAGTGATTTTTAATAAAACATTTTAATAAATATAGACCTATTAGATTTGCCATGTCCATAGTGAGCAGCTGTATAAAAATATCACATAATTTACACCCTCAGGTGAATGCTATAAAAAATAAAATAAGAATTGTGCCAAAACAGTAATTTTTTTTTAGACACCTTTAGACACCGAAGAGTGTAATATTCAACAATTAAAAAATCTTATGTACCCAAAAATACATCAATTTTTCCCGCCAAAAGCAAGTCCCTACACAAGATAATTGTGAAAAAAAAATGGCTTTCAGAAAATGGAGACACAAAAACATAATTTTTTCAAAAGTGGAAAGTTAAGTAGAAATGGAACAAAAAATTTAAAATAGACGTCTTTGGTATTGTCTTATCTGTAAAACTTGCTCTTTAAAAAAAACACTATATGTATCCTGTCAGGTGAATAAAAAAATCCAAAAATACAAACAATGCCAGAACAGCCATTTTTTTGTTACCTTGCCTTACAAAAAGTGTAATATCGAGCAATCAAACATCATATGTTCCCCAAAATAGTTACAACCTAATTGCCACCATATTCCGTAGTTTCCAAATTGGGGTCACTTTCGGGGGGGTTTGTACAGTTAGGGTACATCAGGGGGTCTTCAAATGCGACATGTCAACTTAAAATTCAAAATTTGCCCTCCAAAATCCATATGTTGCTCCTTCCCTCTTGTGCCTTGTTGTGTGCCCACACAGAGGTTTACGACCATATATATGGTGTTTCTGTAAACTGCAGAATCAGGGTAATAAATATTAAGTTTTGTTTTGCTGTTAACCCTTGCAACATTACAGGCAAAAATGGATTAAAATGGAAGATCTGCACAAAAAAAGGTGAAATTTAGAAATTTCTCCTCTATTTTCCTTTAATTCTTGTGGAGCACCTAAAGGGTTAACAATATTTGTAAAATCATTTTTTAATAACTTGAGGGATGTAGTTTCTAAAATGTGGTCATTTATGGGTGGTTTCTATTATGTAAGCCCCACAAAGTGACTTCATAACTGAACTGATCCTTTAAAAATGGGGGTACTCCATCTAACAGCCCCCAAAAAATAAAATAACATTTACAAAATTATGCCAACATAAAGTAGACATGTGGAAAATGTAAAAAACTATTTTATGAGGTATGTTGAAAGCAGAGAAATTGAAAATTAGAAAATTGCTAATTTTTCAACATTTTTGGTACATTTTGGATTTTCTTTTATAAACAAAGGTGAAATATATCAACTCAGATTTACCACTTTTATGAAGTACAATTTGTCACGAGAAAACAATTTCATTGCTTGTATAAGTAAAAGCGTTCCAAAGTTATTACCATATAAAGTGACTTATGTCAGATTTCCAAGATTTGGCCTGGTCCTTAAAGGGGTTCTCCGGAATTAATTAATGAATTAATTAATTAAAAATGAAAATACTTCATTATAAATATTTTCCAAGATACCGTTCATTAGTTATAATGGCTCGTTTTGTCTAGGGAGCGATAATTAGTAGAAATAAAATGGCCGCCGTCCTATTAGTGCACACAAAACCTGTCCTAATTACACAGGAGGACAAATTACTTCGCAACACTGAGGTAAAGAGCTGCCTCATCCTCCTCTCTGCTTGTCAGGGATTATAATCCTGAATACAGATGATAAGATCTTCAGCTGAATCTCTGCAGGAATAGAGTTCATGAGGAGACATGAAGTACAGAGAGGATAGAAAGGATGTGGGTAATAAACAGCCGAATTTGTATACAGTCTCCATTACCACAGTCTGTCCTGTCCGTCCTCTCTGTACTTCATGTCTCCTCATGAGCTCCATTCCTACAAAGATTCAATCGAAGATTTTATCACCGGTCGTGTGCATGAGCCCTAAGGTTGTATTGTTTTCTATTTCTCAATAGCTGCAGATATTCTATGTTTCTCCTCGATTCTCCTTCTTGTGGGTGTAGTCAAGAATCAATCGACATTTTGGACGTGGACATCAAAGATGTTCCCCGCCCCGGCCTTGAGGCGCCTATTAATGTGACGAGGAGATGGCGGTCAGACGGAAGGAGATGACAGGCGAAAAATGTCGGAAATCAAGAATGAGATGTAAATATTTGTCTCATATCCACATTCTGCCCTCCCACAGTGAAACAGCCTGACCCGGAAACATTTATACTAATAATATGACGAAGTGGGCTTGGACTTTGATCCGAAATTCAGGATAAATTTGCTGCAAAGCTGATTTTCCTTGTGCTTTATGGTAATGAATCAATTTAACTTGAAATACTATAAAAAGTAAGTGGCATCATAAGCGGTACATACTTTCCTAAAAAAAAAAAAAAAAAAAAGAACTACAAATTGGGCAAAAATGTTGTAAAAATAATGTACGAGTCAGACATTCTTGGATTTTTTTTTTTACAAAAAAAATCTTGACAAAAACATAATGTGGCAGTACCCTAAAAAAAACAAATGCGGTCTTAAAAAATATAGAAAAATGTTGAAGTGCAGCTTTAAGACAGTTTCCTGTATTCCACAAGCAATCCCCCCCCCCCAAAAAAAAAAAAAAAAAAAAAGAAATTAAATAAATCCCAGCACTCTGGGTGTGGCACTTTTACAAGGTTTTATCCACACACGATTTTCATGGCATTCTTTCAGTAGGTGCTCCCTGTTTGTGAAGCTGCAGGTTCACAGCTCAGAGGGTGTTTTTTGCTTGTGAAGTTGTAGGTTCAGACCTCAGTGGGTATTTCCTGCTTGTGAAGCTGCTGGTTCAGAGCTCAAAGAGTGTTTTATCCTTGTGAAGCTGTAGGTTCAGAGCTCAGCGGGTGTTTCCTGCTTGTGAAGCTGTAGGTTCAGAGCTCAGAGAGTGTTTTCTGCTTGTGAAGCTGTAGGTTCAGAGCTCAGAGAGTGTTTTCTGCTTGTGAAGCTGGAGGTTCAAAGCTAAGTGGATGTTTTCTGCATCTGAAACTGTAAGTTCAAAGCTCAGTGAGTGCTCCATGTTTGTGAATCTGCAGGTTCAGAGCTCAGAGGGTGATTTCTGCTAGTGAAGCTGCAGGTTCAGAGCTCAGTGGGTGTTTCCCTGCTTCTGAAGCTGTAGGTTAGGTGCTCAGAGGGTGTTTTCCTTCTTGTGAAGCTGCAGATTCAAAGCTAAGTGGGTGTTTTCTGCTTGTGAAGTTGTAGGTTTAGAGCTCAGAGGGTGTTTTCTGCTTGTAAAGCTGTAGGTTCAGAACTCAGAGGGTGTTTTCTGATTGTGAAGCTGTAGGTTCAGAGCTCAATGGGTGTTTCCTGCTTGTGAAGGTGCAGGTTAGCAGCCTAAAGGGTATTCACTGATTGAGATTGATGGGTGTTCACTGATTAAGTAGACACAGATTCAGACATTATCAGTTGTTTCCTGCTTGTGTAGACACAGATTTCAAGTTCAGTGGGTGTCCCCTGCTTCTAGAGCTGCAGGTTTGGATCTCAGTGGGTCTTCACTACTTGTGCCGAACCAGGTTTAGAGCTCAGTGGTGCAAGCTTAGAGTTTTTGGGGTGTTCCCTTGAAAAACCACAAATGAAAGGTTTTAGAGATGAGTAAATCAATTCTGTGGAATCAAAATTGAAGACAAATTTTTCCAAAAAGTCAGAATCCGAATTTTTGCTGATTGCATTTCGCAACGTTTCTGAAAAGAAAAAACACACCAGAGTGTCATCCACAGCTTTTTAAAGCATTTGAAACACCTTAGATTTAGTGAAATTTATTGGGCACAATTTGGTCAAATTGGTCCAGAACTAAATTTCTGGAAATTTGCTCATCGCTACATGTGACAAAATTACAAAAATAATAGATTTGTTACATATTAATGACTACTCCTGACCACTGTGATGGATATCTAATAGCTTTGCTTTTATGATCATGAGGTAAGTACCTATACTGTAAGCCAACGGACAAACCTGGTCAACCAACTCTGCTATGTTTGGTGACATTTTCTATGTAAAGGGGGTTCCCCCAACAAAGTGCTGATATATTAATCAGATATGGCATCTAGTGTTGAGCGAAGTGAGCTTTGGATGCTTCATCTGAAGTCGCTTCATTCAAAACTTTGGAATAATGCTCTACAGAGATCCGTCT
This sequence comes from Rhinella marina, assembly GCA_900303285.1. Classification (NCBI taxonomy): domain Eukaryota; kingdom Metazoa; phylum Chordata; class Amphibia; order Anura; family Bufonidae; genus Rhinella; species Rhinella marina. Next base: position 20,282 of record ONZH01029570.1, on the reverse strand, counting down.
CCGTACAGTATTAGAATGTATGGGCTCTGATGAGTGAAGTCAGTTATTCGGGACCTGGCACATGACTTCACTCATCGGAGCCCATACATTCTAATATTGTACGGAGACGGATCTCTGAAGCATCCAAAGCTCGCTTCACTCAACATTTATGGTATGGTAGTTCTATGACCCTTACAATGAAGGGGTCACTCCCAGCATTTGCTAAGTGATGCAGCTCTCATTGAGTGGTGCTTCGGAGGAGGTTCACTTGGATGGGTCTCTGTTGCCGATTGCTTGCAGTTCCGGCGCTACCATTGAGGATCCTTCTAGCAACAATTTGGCCAAAGTAGGAACCAGGGGCAGACTGGGAACTTAAAGTGGCCCTGGAAAAAAAGTGGCCCCGTTTTTGTAGTCGGGTCCAAATTGATGTATTTGGACATTATAGTGGCACATTATACCACCACAATGGAGCCAAATAGTCCATCAAAAAATACTGCCCCAAAAACTTCCACTGGCCAACCATGAGGAGGGCTCAGGCGGCCCCCTGGGCATTGGCCCACCGGGAAATTTCCCTGTAAGGTTTATGGCCAATTCGCACCTGGCAGGCAACCCTTTAAGTGTGGTAAAGCAGGATGAAATATTAGTATCCAGAAAACGCACAACAGATACAAAACGGGATGCAACGTGCGGATGGGATTTGCTGGAAGTAGAATCCACCGCATGTATTCTGTCCTCAAATCTGTGCGGAAAATCCACGGACCGGCCCTGACAGGTACACCGCTGGCCGCAGGTTGAGTAGAAATCAGGATCACGATTCACGTCTATATCTTTATTTTACTACTCAAGAAAATTTCCCAGGAACCCGGTTCCAAACGTTCGCAGATGTTGCTCTAAATACAAATTGCTTATTTCATCAAAAACTTTTTCTTCCGCACATAAAACAGACAGAATTGTCTCCATCCATTTTTCTCGATTACCTGCATGGGACATTTCCATAATGAAATTATTGTAATGCTCCTGGGGTTACAATTATGATGTATCCATCTACTACCTGATGACCATTACAATGTCATTATTATCCTCCATGACTGTAAGGTGCATCGGCGCCGGTAATTTTATCGTGGCAGGAAACGGCTGACGTTATTGATTGTTATATTTATCTTCTACGCTACGGCTGTTCATTGCATTCCTCATCCGGTTCCTCGATCTGCGGGAGCTTTTTTTTTTTTTTTTTTTTTTCGAGCTCGTTAGCGGCTGCTTTGCTGGACACGGCATGTTCCGATTAGCAGATGCATCACAGACAGAAGTTGGAGGCCAATGAGCTGTGACTAATATTCAGTTTAGAACTTGACAGACGGGCCAGGTGGCAACGGCGACACAAATTTTAGATGCAGGCAAAGGCTCAAGAGCTTCCTGGATCCGCGGCTGAAGGGCTCGATGGTGAAATGTTACAGAATATCATAAAATATTACAATAACTGTTATGTTTTATCACCATGAACAGGGAGCTGAGAGGCCTCAAGGTTTTTGCCCAATGGACATGGACGTGTTACAGAAGATTTTATTACAGGCCGTTAAACCGGGAAAATCAGTTGTATGGCTGTGACATTCTCCGTGGCATGGACATGGCAATGCTGTGTCTGGTAGATGGTAAGCTAATGGGGAAACAATTCCATCTGTCTCATTAGATATAATCATCATTTATGCATGTGCAGTACCCCAGACCAGGGGGCATCTGTAATAGTTTATTTAGTATGATGTTTTATGTACTCCTGCAGGGGAGGTATGGTTGGCAATGATTGGCAGGAACAGCTAACCACCCTGTTCCTCCCCTCTTGGTAGGAGTGGGCTGGTCCTGCTTTCTGCAAAGTGGGGGAGTTCCAGAGAGATAGTGACGGAGATAGGAAGAGCATCCCTAAGATCCTACTCCAAGAGATTCCTGTGAGACCCTTACTCCAGAGATTGCCAGAAACACTAACTTTCCAAAAAGCTTCAGGGTGCTGAGATATCAGAGTCATTAGCAAAACCACAACTTTATAGACCCTGCTTAAGATGATGGACTACGACACAGACACCCGTCACCTAGACCTCTTTCAGGCCAGCCTAACACCAGGCTTGTATTCCACCGTGGACACCTATATCCACAGGTTCCTGCAAGTGTCATTTGATGGTCACCTAACCAGCCACCATACCTCCTCATCTGGTGACCATACACTGCACTTTGTACTTAAAGAAGAACTCCTGCAAAAAAATTTATTCTCTGACCTGTTAGAAATCTGTAGTGAGTGCAATCTTCTCATCAAAGACTGCATTTTTGAGTTATCCCCTCTCTTCTTATTGTAGCTGGGTCATGTGACCAACTCCCTGACCTCCAACTGACCCAGGACAGGAAGCCAGTCACTGCTCTATTCATTCCTATGAGACTGAGAGTGAGGCTCCCATAGGAATACATAGAGAAATAGAATTCCTGTCCACACATAAGATGCTGTGTGAGTTGGTGAGTCTAATTCCTAGTCACATGACACAGGTGAGAAACATCAGTGAGATATAACTCACAAATACAGACACTGGTAAGAGAATGACATTCACTACAGATTACATCATGTACATTTCCAGCAGGACCTGGAATAAATATTTTTGTGGGAGTTCTTCTTTAATACTGCCTCTGGATGTGCCACATGTGATATTTTTCAGATCAGCTTTCCACTGTGCTGATCCCCAGGAAGCAACGACCTAAGAGAATACTTTGTGACACATCATCATCAGGGCCACTACCATGACCCTTTTCAGCACAGGTTTCTCTGGGGCTCACTGCACATGTTTTAGCTTTTATTAATTTTTTTACACATTTTGGGGGTTATTTATTTATTTATTTATTGGTGGATGTGCTGAATTTATGTCAAGGAGCCAGCTCCATTGCTGGCGTAGATTTAGACCATTTTCTAAGTCACAACATTGCCAGTTCCCATGGTGGTGGTTGGGACAACTGGCAACGCCTGGGAAGTAAATTTGCTGCTCCCTCCTTCTTGCCATGTGGGCAGCTCACAGGGTGATTTGGCCTGATGTCCCGGCCATGAATCGGGTCCATACTTGAGACCCTCTAGTGTCTTGTGAAGCTGACAGGCTCAGGTTGAGGGGCCTTCAGCTTGCGGCCAGGACACTGGAGCTTTGGATGGTCTAATAACCCTGGCCGGAAACCAACCGAGGGGACCTTTCATAGGGTTATAGATGACCTTATCTCCAGGATTCAAACTATGCAGATGCTCCTGTAGGTACGCCTATTTGACAGAGTGCCTGCGACAAACAGCTCCTCTGCAGTGGCAACATTGTGGAGGAATCTGTAACCTTGATCCACCAAAAAAATAGTTCCCCATTCTGCTCTCAGACTCGGGATCTCTGGCCCGAGGGTACTGTAAATAGTTGAATACTCACCTATCCATTCAGGTCTTTCTTGGTTAGGGCAGCATCTATCCGGTCCTTCATCAGTGCCTCCAGACTGTGGTCTCAGCCTCCAAGACTAAGAACAATGTGTGGAGACATGTTCTGCATGATTGATCATGTGGGGGCTCCAGCCACTCCTCAGCAATAGCCGGTGTGGGCGCAAGGAGAACAGGTGGCTGATCTACATCCTGGTCGACAGTCAGCTCCTCCATCAGCTCCAGGAGCTCCTGTTCATTCCCCTACCAGAATTGAGCCCAATCAACATGGCCACAAGCTCTGGAGATGCTGCCTGCATCTCCTCAGCTCACAACAGGTATTTTGGTTCATTCTTTTTCTGCTCTAAGCGGGGGGTTCTCAAGGGAATGTGATGGAGCAGCTGTAATTATACTCTACCGTCATTGGACAGGATGTTGACGGCTTGCAGGTAAAGAGTGAAGAGAACACAGCATTCGTACGAGCGCCACAACCTCTTCAAACAGCTGCTCGCTGGGAGTCTGACCCCCCGCACATCTGATATTGATGAACTATCCTGAGAGTAGTTCATTAATATAGGAAAACCAGAGAATTAGAGAGTGGAGTAGCTTTGTGCATACATTACTTATCCTCTACTGACCCTGAGTTACATCCTGTATTATACTCCAGAGCTGCACTCACTATTCTGCTGGTGGAGTCACTGTGTACATACATTACATTACTTATCCTGTACTGATCCTGAGTTACATCCTGTATTATACTCCAGAGCTGCACTCACTATTCTGCTGGTGCAGTCACTGTGTACATACATTACTTATCCTGTACTGATCCTCAGTTACATCCTGTATTATACTCCAGAGCTGAACTCACTATTCTGCTGGTGCAGTCACTGTGTACATACATTACTTATCCTGTACTGATCCTCAGTTACATCCTGTATTATACTCCAGAGCTGCACTCAATATTCTGCTGGTGCAGTCACTGTATACATACATTACTTATCCTGTACTGATCCTGAGTTACATCCTGTATTATACTCCAGAGCTGCACTCACTATTCTGCTGGTGCAGTCACTGTATACATACATTACTTATCCTGTACTGATCCTCAGTTACATCCTGTATTATACTCCAGAGCTGCACTCACTATTCTGCTGGTGCAGTCACTGTGTACATACATTACTTATCCTGTACTGATCCTGAGTTACATCCTGTATTATACTCCAGAGCTTCACTCACTGTACTGCTGTGCACATATGATGCAGAATGCATATGTTTTACCATGTTACAATAGGAAATGCTGAATTAGTTATTTAGGTAAAATTGAGAATTGTTTTATTTGAAATGTAAAACTTTTATGACTAGAATCTTCTGTGTTTCCAGAAGTTTGGTTCTTTCCCTCAGAGCCGCTCGGTCCAGATCCTGTCGGCTCTTTGTTATACAATCCATGTGGGAGGTTATTATTATGCACCATGAATGACACTAAATGAAATAAGGACTTTAAGCATAATTATAAATAAAGGTGTTTCTTCTTCCTCCGCGAGGCTCGTGTTTTCACCAGGACTGTACTTGTTATCCAACGTCTTTTATGTAACCATCGTCCTCTTAAAGATATTTTAAAGTTTGAAGTGAGAACAAAGTATTAAATAACCAGAAACTTCACCGGGAGGGACTTCATATTAAGACATTAGAAACTTTTTTCTATAAAACTTAAAACAGTCTATATAAAAAAGTGGAGGATTTCGGTGATTAAAAGGTTCAGCTCTGAACCCGGACATGCCCAGGATGTCACCCAGGCAGCCTGCCTGACAAGAGCATCGGAGCATTCCATGCTCCAATGCTCTCCTTTGCCCTGCCCGAAATCACTCTGAACCCGGACAACCCCTTTAACAAACAGGTGGTGAAGGCCTCTTTGCAATGCCCATCTGTGGATATGCTGCTAGACCTTCTACTTCTGTTGATTTTTTTTTTCCTTTGTTTTTGGAAGAGCAACAAGTTTTTGGAAGTTTTGTTTTTGGAAGAGCAACAAGAAGTTTTACTGACTTTTTTTATTAAAAGTTTTCTGTTTTGTTGGGTTGACTTTTAAAATGTCTACATGGAGTCACAGCTGGTGGGATGGTATGGTGAAAATTGGTCCATTAGGCATTCACATGCCAGTAAAGTTCCCTTCATGAGTATGACATCTAGCTGAGGTCAGTATGACCTGCAAATGTAATTCCTAAAAGCCGACTGGCTGACGCCCTACCATAGAATTCATTCTGTAATGTCCTCTAGTTAATGGGTTGTACCCAATTGTTTCACTGGGTTTTGGGACACAAGCAGTATTTCTGTAGTTTATCAGACGTAGACTCCTCCTAAAGAATTGTTGAAGTATCTGGGGACATCTTCAGAGCAGAACATTGTATGTAGATAACGGTCTTCATCAATATGTTAAAGGGGGTTTTCAACGCTAAAATTTATACTATGCGATGCTATAAGTTATCAGATGGAGTAATATGCACCTTACCCACCCCTGCCTGTCCTGTGCCGATCAGGTCTAGCGATCATGTAGTCATGATATGGCTACTGCAGCCAATGACTGCCAGTTATTGTTGTCAACATGTCATTGCAACAGACAGTGGTTGGCTGCATTAGTCACATACTTCACCATTGGGGACCTGGAAAGTGTTGGAACAAGAACTGCAGGGGATTAGTAAAACTGCATGCCCCTGTTTCCCCTACGCAAAATTATAAACTTCTTACTTTAGTTCACTTGAAAGAGTTAACTTGCACAGTTTAATACAGTGTAATTACATTTTATATGTTTTGATTTTCTGATATATATCTTTTCCATTTGCACTGTATTTCTGAGGCACTGTGGAAAGGGTTAATGAATACCGGGAGACTTTTGGGACTTTGAATGATAATGATGAAGAATGATTCTACAGCTGAGATGGGCTTTAAAGATGAACATGTTTTGGAAGGAAAAAGTCAGACTTGTTAACCACCAAAACCAGACAGACTGACCTTTCGAATGTCTGGTTTAGTTCTGTTGTAATGTCTGGAAACTTGTTTGTGTCTAGAAAAACTGCTGTATTATTGAAGCTCTAAATAAGTCTATGACAGATGAGAGTTCTAACAATGTATCTGTTTGTGCTGAGTTTCTCCACTCCACCCCTCTCACTAGAAGGTTCTAGTTCAGTCAGACTGTATATTAGGAGAGCAGTCAGAGCCCCTAGTGTTCTGCAGTTAGGGAGCAGTGATTGGAGGGGGAGCCTCATGCCAGTCGACATCAGTGACCAGAAGAAGACGCTGAGATGGGAACACTGAGCCACAGCCCACTGGTCAACAACTCTGTGACCAAGGAGCCACCTGGACTACTGAGCTACAGACCGTGGGTCTCCAGCCTTTGGCCAGGGTACCAGCCAAGAGGGAGAGAGAGAGAGAGAGAGAGAGAAAGAGGAGAGAGTGCTCAGGCCTTTCCTCAGCATCAAACCCTTCTTCTGCAAGGGAGGAGACTGGAGAAACCAGCCCTATGCCTCACCTGTATTTTGCACCTGAATTTCTCCAGTAAAAAGAACTCCAGTAGTTAACTGCAGACCTTGACTCTCTACACTTATTTCCCATTGGGGTACACCACGCCTTGCCATCCCTTCTACAGATCAGCAACACAATGGGGTCCAGGGGAACCAGCATAGAGTTGGGGCCACCCCAAACTTGTCCACTGTACCATCGCTTCCTGGGGCCCAGTGCAGTGAAAGGTAGTTCGAACAATCAGGCCAGAAGTATATGTATTGCGGTCTCTCTTTACTTAGTGCAGCATATAACTTGTGGCTCATCCAGCAATAAATACAAAGTGCAGTTTCTCTGGCACAAAAAGAGCAGATATGATGGCTCGTTGGATGGCAATAGTTTGGCACTAGTGAGCATTTGTGGATATAGGAGTCAACTGTCATACAGGCTTAATTTTAGTCTGGCCTAGCAATGGTTTAGGTAGGTGGTGGTGTCTGAGTTGTTGTCCCTCACCTTACAGCAGTGTCTGTAAAGCTGCATCTTACTGATCACTCTTGTTGTCATTCTGCACTGATGCTTTCTTGAAGCTGAGCTCTGGAGTTTTGCTGACCTCTCTGGAGTATTGGTCTCACATGTGAATAAGATCTGGTTCCTGAGTTTCCCTCTGGAGTGTTGATCTCTCATGGGGGATAAGATACTGTTCCTGGGAGTAGGAGCTCTGCCTGTACTTCCCCACTCCCCCATTATCAGAACAGTAACTCTCCTCTCCTCCTTCTCTGTCTTAGTAGACTGGAACTCCCGATCCTGGCAAGAAGTAGGACCAGCCCACTCCTAGGTTAACCCTGTTCCTGCCAACCATTTGCCAACCATACTTGCTCTACTGGAATAAATACATAGCATAGCACTGCATACTGCACATGACACATTAATTATTTTTATCATTTATCAGTCAATTATCATAACTCCCAACATGTTTCCTTAAAAAGTGTCGCTCATTGACCGCAGTCGCCAATGTTTTTAGATATTTCTCAGAATTGGTCAGTCATGACCCTTGATTCTTCTCTCATCATGTATTCATTAAAACTCTTTCAGTCATCTACAGTATCACTCGTCAATCATAGCCCTTCTTCTTCACATAACTCAATCATCAGCCGTGTCTCGTCACGCTTCATATAGTCTTCATAATTCAGTCACCCGTCATTACATCACTCATCATATATTCTGCAGAATCATGACTCATCTCTGGATCCTCATCATCTGTCAGTTACTTATTATAACTCAACCTTACAGAAGTTATCCCAAGAGTTAAACCTATCTCCTATCCACAGGTTAGGTTATGAGTGTCTGATCGATAGGACTCTTGTGATTAGGAGAATGGCAGTCCTGTGTCCTCCATGTGTACAGTGGTTGAGCACTCACTCCATCAATGTCCATTGGACTGCAAGAGATAAATGAGCACCATCCTGTGCTATCCTTAGTTTTGTGATTGCTGGGGAGCTAGATCATCATGATCAGACACATGTTCCCTATCCTGTGGATAGAGGATAAGTTTAAATCTTGACACAAGTAGCTCTTCACAAGTTCCACATGTATATGGCTTTGCCTGTCAATAATCACTGACCATCTTGAATTCCTTCTAATTGGTCAGTTGTCAGTCTTGACTCCTCATCACTCGTCCAATGCCTCATTAGATATTATTCCTCAGTTACTCACTAATTATCTCTCTTGTATCTTCTTCATTTGACCTGGAGAATATCCTTCTTGTCTTCTTCTTGGATGTTACAATGAACTTCATACTGGTTGAGTGACCAGCGCATTCATTCGCCATTCCACTGGACGATGTCAGAACTTTGTACCTCTTCTTCAGCTTCAATATTTTAAGGACTGGTTTGGTTCAGGTCTGTAATACAGCGACAACTTTTGGATAGTTTGGCCCCTTGATGTAAATCCAGAGGTGTTCATGGGATGCTTCATGCTATGCCGAATTGTTGAGTTATTGTAATGAAGTTACTGGAATTGGATGTAGACCCACTGGGTTGCAATGGATTAGGCTTAGGGTTAAACTTGGTGGCAGAGTCTAAGGGATTCTCTGGTACTCACCTATTAATCCCTATAGGATCTAGACTTCACTGCAGGGAATCTCCAGGAGAAGTCTCGGAAGGTATCAAACAGCAATAGCTGATGTGAAACTGAGCAGGTGACACCAGGACTTAGTCAGAAGGCAGAATATGTTGGTAGGTTGAGCAGGAGTGGTGGCAGGCAGCAAACGGCAAGGACAGGGCGCAGGCAAATGGACATTGTCAACTGAACAAATCGAATCGGTATCATAACGCAACACCTTAGCAGAGTAATGGAACCCATGAGACCTTGTTGCTTAGATCCAGAGTGAAGGTGGATTTCTTATGAAGCCTGCGAAAGCAGAGCATAGACAGGGACAATGTCACGTATCAGGGAAAAGTGCCGCCCTAAGTTCAAACCACACCACTGCCCCTGCTTACTTGCACAGTCCGTCCTAACAGACAGTGCGCAACTGGATGGCAGTCCCTAGCTTAGGTACGTGCTGGGGCTTACAGGGAGGGGAACAACGGGAGAAAACAACGGACAAAGACAGAAAACACGGACATGAGAAAATTATCAAGCAGAGGTCAAAAGCCAGGAGGTCACGTCAATAGCATAGGGTAACACTGGATAGGAGTCAATATAAGCCAAGTTAGGAAGTCAGGAGGTTGCGGCAATACCAAGGGAAACACAAGAGCGGAGGCAAATACAAGCCAGGATCAAAAAGCCAAGAGATCACATAGTACAAGGGATAACATAGGAACGAGATCAAATACAAGCCGAGGTCAAACACAGAAGTCGCAATATATGAAAACGCTGGTGAAGGTAGTAAAGACCAATCACAGGCAAACTATGAAGTGCTGGGAAGTGCTGGGAAGCGCAAGCCATCGGGTCCTCCCCACCCCCTGGTCATCATGGAGACTAGGACACCGGCCGCGTCACCGCACCTACATACCCGCGGGAGACCGGCGGCGCTGCATGGAGGGAGATCACTGTTACAGACAACTTCAAGAGTCAGGAGTCATTGCACTTGTGTACCAATAGGGGCACCAGGGGCCCCCGAAGGTGGAAAGTGTCAGAGAGCAGGATAACAAGGAGCAAGGAAGCAGAGAAAGTAGGGGTGCCAGCGGGAGAGTAGAACGAAACACCGACCAAATTAACAACAGGGTGGTGGGCCATGAATATTACTATTTTAGGGTACACCTCCCAGCATACCCTGACAGCCTGCAACTAGCTATGTTTTTCCTACAGTCTCAGCTTCTAGATTTTCTGACGGCTAGGAGCTAAATGTTGTAAAACCTGTATCATTACCAGAAGTAAGGCTTTGCTACATGAGCCACCATACAGAAAGAGCCAGCCATAAGGTGGGAAATGCCAAAATCAGGACAGAAGACAAGTTACAAATATACATTCGACATAGTAATAGAATGTCATGTGTGAGGTATGGATGCCATAGGCAGCAATGGAGCAGTGAGGGGGTGCAGCAGTGCCCTCCATGTGTAGATTTCTTTTAATGAGTTTACTTTCCATAAATATGTTGCTCTCAGAAGCACAAATGGTGCTATTTAAAAGTATTTAGGTTAATGGACTCTACAAAACGTTTCTGCCTCCTCTATCAGCCTCTCCGACCTCGTACAAAGTGCAGAGTGTGCAAATTATCAGTTACAGTTGCTAAAGTTCAGCTTAACTTCCCTTGTATCACACAGAGGTCTAATGCTCAATCCAGAAATTTATAGCTTAAAAGGTTCATGCACAGGGAGCCTGTACTGCAGTGCATAGAGCCTGTATCATTCCTTAGTATGAAGCCTGTACTATAGTGTATGGAGCCTTTATGCCAAAGCATGGAGCCTGTATAGAAGTGCACAGGACCTTTATCACTCCTTGGTATGAAGTGTGTACTGCAGTGCACAGGACCTTTATCACTCCTTAGTATGAAGTATGTACTGCAGTGCACAGGACCTTTATTACTCCTTAGTATGAAGCCTGTACTGCAGTGCACAGGACCTTTATCACTCCTTAGTATGAAGTATGTACTGCAGTGCACAGGACCTTTATCACTCCTTAGTATGAAGCCTGTACTGCAGTGCACAGGACCTTTATCACTCCTTAGTATGAAGCCTGTACTGCAGTACACAGGACCTTTATCACTCCTTGGTATGAAGCCTGTACTGCAGTGCACAGGACCTTTATCACTCCTTGGTATGAAGCCTGTACTGCAGTGCACAGGACCTTTATCACTCCTTGGTATGAAGCCTGTACTGCAGTGCACAGGACCTTTATCACTCCTTAGTATGAAGCCTGTACTGCAGTACACAGGACCTTTATCACTCCTTGGTATGAAGCCTGTACTGCAGTGCACAGGACCTTTATCACTCCTTGGTATGAAGCCTGTACTGCAGTGCACAGGACCTTTATCACTCCTTAGTAATGAAGCCTGTACTGCAGTACACAGGACCTTTATCACTCCTTGGTATGAAGCCTGTACTGCAGTGCACAGGACCTTTATCACTCCTTGGTATGAAGCCTGTACTGCAGTGCACAGGACCTTTATCACTCCTTGGTATGAAGCCTGTACTGCAGTGCACAGGACCTTTATCACTCCTTGGTATGAAGCTGTACTGCAGTGCACAGGACCTTTATCACTCCTTGGTATGAAGCCTGTACTGCAGTGTAACAGGACCTTTATCACTCCTTGGTATGAAGCGTGTACTGCAGTGCACAGGACCTTTATCACTCCTTGGTATGAAGCCTGTACTGCAGTGTACAGGACCTTTATCACTCCTTGGTATGAAGCCTGTACTGCAGTGCACAGGACCTTTATCACTCCTTGGTATGAAGCCTGTACTGCAGTGCACAGGACCTTTTCCCTCCTTGGTATGAAGCCTGTTTGGCAGTGAACAGGACCTTTATCACCCCTTAGCATGAAGTGTGTTCAACAGTACACAGGGCCTTTATCACTGTTTAGTTTGAAGCCGGCAGTGCAGTACCCAGGGGCTTTATCCCTCCTTAGTATGAAGCCTGTTCGGCAATGCACAGGACCTTTATCCCTCCTTCGTATGAAGCCTGTACTGCAGTTCACAGGACCTTTATCTCTCCTTAGTATGAAGCCTGTTCTGCAGTGCACAGGACCTTTATCACTCCTTGGCATAAAGCCTGTACTGAAGTTCACAGGACCTTCTTCACTCCTTAGCATGAAGCCCATACTGCAGTGCACAGGACCTTTATACCTCCTGGGTATGAAGTATGTACTAAAGTGCACAGGACCTTTATCCCTCTTTGGAATGAAGCCTGTACTGCAGTACACAGGACCTTTATCCCTCCTTAGTATGAAACCTGTACAGCAGTGCACAGGACCTTTATCCCTCCTTAGTATGAAGCCTGTACTATAGTGTATAGAGCCTTTATGCTAAAGCACAGAGCCTGTGAAAAAGTGCACAGGACCTTTATCACTTCTTGGTATGACATCTGTACGGCAGTGCGCAGGACCTTTATCCCTCTTTTGTATGAAGCCTGTATTGCAGTGCGCAGGACCTTTATCCCTCCTTGTGGTATGAAGCCTTTAATGCAGCACACAGGTCCTGTATCACTTTTTCCAGAGGTTCTAGTAGATGCACCTGTATGCCTTGGCGGCTTTTTTAGACAATGTTTTATCATGGTTGGACAATCCTTTTGACCTATTTGTACATAAATGCAAATCCCTTTAAATATCCATTGATCACTAGTCACATGGTGACAGATATACTAGATCTATATGAGCGCTGAATCTGTAGATGTTTCTCTTTGTGCCTGCAGAGAAGATGCCGCGCACATGTTCCCCTCTTCACAGGTCACATCATGTGTTAGATTATGAAACTGATATTACAGGATGCGGGGGATGGATTGTTTATTTATAGCCCTGGCCTCCAGGATCCCTGGGATGCCAATTTTAGGACTTGTTATCCAGATGTCGCTGAAATACAGACAGGGAAAAGCTCAGAATCAAAGCAGGAGGTGATTAACCCACAGAGGCCCGGGGAGGAGGATGATGAGGATGTCACCTGGATAATGTGACACTAAATATTGCTACAAAGTAACTAAGAACAGATCTAATCATGAATCATGTGGACCTTCCATTCACAGTCCTGAGATAGGCCATACCTGTTCTACAAGGTTGTAGGGACATTTTATGCTAAATTTGGAACAATTTGAACACGACAGAGGCATACCACTCATGGTGGTTACTGTGACTTTTAGTTGTACACATGCTTAATGGTTACTGTCTAACAATGGACCAGTTGCAGGTTTCACGTAAGGTCAGTTTGTACCACAAGATGAAGACCCTTTCATGAGGCTATTGGACCAGGAGAGGCTACCCCCTACCATAGCATGGCCTGATCTATACTTAGGGTCTTAATGTAGCTTGGCACATATTCTCTGATTATTATTAATTATCTTCATTTACTGTATATAGCACCAACATATTTCATGGCAGTGCGTCTTATAAAGCGAGTACTAGTGAGTGCTTCCATTATGGAAGCTCTCACTAGTATGTATTAGGTGCTGGGAGCAGGGAAAGATACTCACCCTCCTGCGCTGCAGCTCCGCTCTGTTTCCTGCGCTCTTCTGTCTTTGACAACCGGCGCTGTACTGTCCTGACCCCGTACAGCGTCAGGACATAGTGCGCGCAGTCAGGTGACTGAGCAGCAAAGGCCGAGAAGGCAAGGGAGTGCTGGAGCCTGAGGTGGAGAGGATCCGCAGCACAGGAAATATAAGTGAAGTTTTTTGTTTTAGACTGATGGGGGTCTATAAAGGGCTGATCTGAGGTCTAATGGGGGTCTAAAAGGACTGATCTGAGGTCCGATGGGGGTCTGAAAGGGCTGATAGGGGTCAGAAAGGGCTGATGGGGGTCTGAAATGGCTGATCTGAGGTCCGATGGGGGGCTAAAAGGACTGATCTGAGGTCTGATGGGGGTCTGAAAGGGCTGATAGGGGTCAGAAAGGGCTGATGGAGGTCTGAAAGCGCTGGTGGGGGTCTAAAAACGGCTGATCTGAGGTCTGATGGGGGTCTAAAAGGACTGATCTGAGGTCCGATGGGGGTCTGAAAGGGCTGATCTGAGGTCTGATGGGGGTCTGTAAGGGCTGATCCGAGGTCTGAAAGGCCTGATGGAGGTCTCAAAAACGGTTGATCTGAGGTCTGATGTGGGTCTTAAAAGGGCTGATCTGAGGTCTGATGGGGGTCTGAAAGGGCTGATGGGGGTCTGAAAGGGCTGATGGGGGTCTGAAAGGGTTAATATGAGGTCTGATGAGGGTCTGAAAGGGCTGATCTGAGGTCTGATGGGGGTCTGACATGGAGGGCTGATATGGGGCTGTGATGTGATGTCCTGATATTCATGGAGGGGATCTGATATGAGGATCTGATGGAAAATATTTTTTTCTTATTTTCCTACTCTAAGATCTGAGGTGCGTCTTATAAAGCGAAAAATATTTTTTCGCTTTATAATTCTTTTTTTGTTTTTGGGGGGGGGGGGGCGCTACTAAAACACGCAAAGTACAAGAAAACGTAGATATTGCTGTTGATGGGATTCAAACCCATGTCCTCGGGGCTGAAAGGAAACATTGATAACCAGTGAGAGACCATGCTGTCCATCTTTGGTTCTAAGTAAGAATCTTTTTGTATTATATATCATGGTTCTCTTAGAAACTTCTACCACCCACGGAAAATGAACTGAAATAACTGTGGCTAAGAACACAATACGGAGATGACTGTTCTCCCAGGTATGGCCCAGATGTAATAGACTTATTAACCCTGGTAAGGGCAAACATCAATATAAGGAGGACGGCAAGAAGGCGAATACTAAGTGCAGAGTCTTTCATAGATATTAATAGACACTGAACGCGATTCATCAGGAGTCAGGACCAGACAGATAAGAGGAGCATTGTGTGTCTCCAGGCAACTGAGAAAAGATTTGGTGTCGATGTAAAGGGGGGAAAATTAATGTAGGACAAACAAGAGTAATTAAGAGGAACTAAGTGCATGACTGGAAAACTTCTCCCAAAATACAGAACTCCCTGGTTACATTGTTACAAGTATATTTAAAGGGACACTCCACCCAAAATAGAATGTTCTGGCTTTGTAGTGGGATCTCACCTGAAAAGTATTCACATGTGGTTATAGAATCTCAAAATGTCTGTATGAGGGTTATCCATTCCAAATGGCCCCTCTCCAGATGTGGAGTTAATATACGGGGACTCCCTCCAACCATTTAGAAAATTTGTAAATGTAGATGACATGGCAGGTTAGACTCTGAGCAACTGCAAAGGGCCATGGATAGATAGATAGATAGATAGATAGATAGATAGATAGATAGATAATAGAAATGGTCATGCACAAGTAGCTAGATAGATATGACATAGATTAGATATGACATAGATTAGATATGGGATAGATAGAAAGATACTAGATAGATAGATAGATAAAAGATAGATAGATAGATAGATAGATAGATAGATAGATAGATAGTTATTAGATAGATATAGGGATGATAGATAGATAGATAGATAGATAGATAGATAGATAGATAGATAGAAAGGGTCATGCACAAGTAGATAGATAGATATGACATAGATTAGATATGGGATAGATAGATTTTTAGATAGATAGATAGATAGATAGATAGATAGATAAATAGATACATAATGGGCAGATACATAGATGGACAGATAAATAGATAGGATAGATAGATAGATAGATAGATAGATAGATAGATATAAAGCAGAGATGAGCAAACTTGAAATTTGGTTTGGGGTTCGATTGGCCAAATTTATGAAAAATTTAAATTTGGGTATGAAATTTTGTATAGAAGACTGTCTGGTCTCCTAGGACTTTTTTTTTTTCTGAAATGACAGTAGGACTAGAGAGAAAAAGAGGGAGGGGGCAGGCAATGGCCTTCTAGGTTTCTGGGAAAGATATTCAAATTAGCTTTCCTAAGCCTCTCTTATCCCAGCAGATGTAAGATGTTCTAATTTTCATATATTTTCCCAGAAACCAAGAGCAGTGTTAACTGGCTTACAATGATACTCCTCATGCGTACTTTGTGTTCTACATAACAAGAAATAGTACCCCAATCGAGGCCTCTCAGCAGCCAAGCAAGTTTTTTTTTTTTTCTTTTTGTTACCCTGAAACCTTGCATTTTTGGAGATGAAAAAGCAGATTGAACAGTTTGAGGCCAAAAACTTACTGGACAAAACATTCCAAGAAAATCTGAGATATGATGAACAATACGATACTGGTCTACAATACTCCACGTTGAGAAGGAGTACCCCCTAAACAGCACAGCTCTCTCCCTGTTGTAATTGTACAACTACAACTCCAAACATGCAGAAAGACTTGCTTCTTAGAACACCCGTACAAATGAATGGAAAATGCTGGAATTTGTAGTTCTCCAACTGCTAAACATAGGCTCTGCCTGCAGAAACTATGCGTTGCTCGTAGGCGGAAGCACAAGGTTCCATCCTCTGTGCAGTGGGCCTGCTTGAGTACTGCGGCTCAGCTCACTATACCAGCGCTGGAAACTATGTAGCGGATGTCGGATCCTTCCACCCACTGTATAGATTCCGGATATCTAGTACTTGAGGAATGCACCTTTAAATCTAGCTGTAAAAACCCTGCATGTCCTCCTGGTGGACTTCAGATGACCTCAGACTCCGACAGACAATGTAGCTAAGCTGGAGTCCCTGAGCCTGCGGTAGTTACAACCCTAAGAACATAGATACACTTTTATGTCACTCCGTTTTTCTTTCTCTTCTGCCCCAAGTCCCTTCTGTAGCTGTAACTCTACAACCTGCCAGAGTTACTGTGTGGAGATCAGAGAAGACGCAGGACTGAGGAGGCTTCACTCTTCATAACTCAAAGCTAATTGAACGGCGGCGCTTTAATAAATTGCAGCAGTTAATTTACTTAGGGGTCCGAATAGGTAAGGAATCCAATAACTGACAAGCCAACATCTGTTCCGGAATTATTAGACCATTTTATCGGCCGCTCTCATCAGCTCCTGTGACAGATGCTTCTATCTATAGATAATGCGAGCAGCATCCAGATACAGCAGAGCTAAGCTCCTTGACTGCTCCTCGTCCTGAGGGGAACATCTTCTGCATTGGCTTTTATATATAGAATGTCTCCTTATCTGCATCCATGGAAGCTTCAGTATAACATGAAGGAAGAGGACTTAAAGATATTCCTTCAGTCTAATGTTGTGTTCACACACTGCAGCCAAGGTTAAATACATATCATAGATATTAACTAGACAAGTAGATAAAGTAGACAAGTATAGAACATAGATAGATAGATAGATAGATAGATAGATAGATAGATAGATAGATATCAGATAGATAGACATGAGATAGATAGATAGATATCCAAAATCCAAAAACGAGGCAGCACTCCAGGCTTGTGCAAAAAGTGGATTTAGAAGCATGGAATAAATCCACTTTTTGCACAAGCCTGGAGTGCTGCCTCGTTTTTGGATTTTGGATAACTACATGGAGCTCTGTGCCGTGAGTTTCTTTTGAGGAATTGCACCGGATCTTACTTAATTGTGCTGCTGCTCTTTTTCTTTTGTTTTAGATAGATAGATAGATAGATAGATAGATAGATAGATAGATAGATAGATAATGGGCAGATACATAGATGGACAGATAAATAGATTGATGATAGATAGATAGATAGATAGATAGATAGATAGATAGATAGATAGATAGATAGATAAGTAGATGATAGATAGATAATAATAGATAGATAGATAGATAGATAGATAATAAGTAGATAGATAGATAGATAGATAGATAGATAGATAGATAGATAGATAGATAGATAGAATAGATAGATAGATAGATAGATAGAAGATAATGGACATATAAATAGAAAGATATTAAATAGATAATAGATTTTAAAAAAAGATAGATAGATAAAATGAATTAACTCAAAGAATAGATATTCATGTATCATAATGCGCCTAAACAGGTGACATCTATATAGAGATACAGAACGGCTAAATGACAGTAATGAAGATCAAAAGCTACAAAAATCGAAGGATGTGTAAGGGTCATGACACGAGGGGCCAAACACCAAATCAGATCTTCAGTATATTGGCACATGTCAAATACTTACCGTATATCATAGGTAGAACATACGGTGACCATTCATATAGTCTCAGTGACTTCATACCGTACATAAGAGTCCATCAAAAATTCGCAAACAATGGAGAACAGAAGGAGAGTAAGACTTGAAAACAATTCACAATAAAAGGTCCATCTCCATTGTTTTCCGCAGGTCCTAATGGATTGAAGTCCCATCGGCACAACACAGACAAATGGCCAAAAGATTATAGAACACTATACTAAATCCTTCACTTCACCGGATTCCTCACTTAGAAGACTCATTGTGGTGTCTTAGAATCAACTTCTTGTATATAGTGATATGGAGCATGCTGGTATAACCTGGGTATCTCCTGTATATAATTATATATGTACAGCTGGTATAAGTTATACATCTTCCTGTATATAGTGATATGG
Organism: Rhinella marina; assembly: GCA_900303285.1. Taxonomy (NCBI): domain Eukaryota; kingdom Metazoa; phylum Chordata; class Amphibia; order Anura; family Bufonidae; genus Rhinella; species Rhinella marina. The sequence continues at coordinate 1,793 of ONZH01029570.1, read as the reverse complement.
AGCATGCTGGTATAACCTGGGTATCTCCTGTATATAATTATATATATACAGCTGGTATAAGTTATACATCTTCTTGTATATAGTGATATGGAGCATGCTGGTATAACCTGGGCATCTCCTGTATATAATTATATATGTACAGCTGGTATACCGTTATACATCTCATTGTATATTAGTGATATGTGAGCATGCTGGTATAACCTGGGTATCTCCTGTATATAATTATATATGTACAGCTGGTAGAAGTTATACATCTTCTTGTATATAGTGATATGGAGCATGCTGGTATAACCTGGGTATCTCCTGTATATAATTATATATGTACAGCTGGTATAAGTTATACATCTTCTGTATATAGTGATATGGAGCATGGCTGGTATAACCTGGGCATCTCCTGTATATAATTATATATGTACAGCTGGTATAAGTTATACATCTACTTGTATATAGTGATATGGAGCATGCTGGTATAACCCGGGCATCTCCTGTATATAATTATATATGTACAGCTGGTATAAGTTATACATCTTCTTGTATATAGTGGATATGGAGCATGCTGGTATAACCTGGGTATCTCCTGTATATAATTATATATGTACAGCTGGTACAGTTATATATCTTCTTGTATAAAGTGATATGGAGCATGCTGGTATAACCTGGGTATCTCCTGTATATAATTATATATGTACAGCTGGTATAAGTTATATATCTTCTTGTATATAATGATATGGACCATGCTGGTATAACCTGGGTATCTCCAGTATATAATTATATATGTACAGCTGGTATAAGTTAATACATCTTCTTGTATATGGTGATATGGAGCATGCTGGTATAACCTGGGTATCTCCTGTATATAATTATATATGTACAGCTGGTATAAGTTATACATCTTCTTGTATACAGTGATATGGAGCATGCTGGTATAACCTGGGTATCTCCTGTATATAATTATATATGTACAGCTGGTATAAGTTATATATCTTCTTGTATATAATGATATGGACCATGCTGGTATAACCTGGGTATCTCCTGTATATAATTATATATGTACAGCTGGTATAAGTTATACATCTTCTTGTATACAGTGATATGGGAGCATGCTGGTATAACCTGGGTATCTCCTGTATATAATTATATATGTACAGCTGGTATAAGTTATAATCTTCTTGTATATAGAGATATGGACCATGCTGGTATATACCTGGGTATCTCCTGTATATAATTATATATGTACAGCTGGTATAAGATATAACATCTTCTTGTATATAGTGATATGGAGCATGCTGGTATAACCTGGGTATCTCCTGTATATAATTATATATGTACAGCTGGTATAAGTTATAAATCTTCTTGTATATAGAGATATTGGACCATGCTGGTATAACCTGGGTATCTCCTGTAAATTATAATTATATATGTACATCCTGGTATATAGTTATACATCTTCTGTATATATAGTGATATGGAGCATGCTGGTATAACCTGGGTATCTCCTGTATATAATTATATATGTACAGCTGGTATAAGTTATAACATTCTTGTATATAGTGATATGCTGGAAGATCTTCCATGCTGGTATAACCTGGGTATCTCCTGTATATAATTATATATGTACAGCTGGTATAAGTTATACATCTTCTTGTATATAGTGATATGGACCATGCTGGTATAACCTGGGTATCTCCTGTATATAATTATATGTACAGCTGGTATAAGTTATACATCTTCTTGTATATAGTGATATGGAGCATGCTGGTATAACCTGGGTATCTCCTGTATATAATTATTAT